>PVKB01001925.1:257601-342789 GCA_004027205.1 Ctenodactylus gundi
TTTTTTTTTTTTTTTTTTTTTTTTTTTTTTTTTTTTTTTTTTTTTTTTTTGAGACATGGTCTTACTCTGTAGTCCAGGCTGATCCTGAACTCACTGTGTAGCCCAGGCTGGCCTTGAACTCATGACAGTCTTTCTGCCTCAGCCTCCTGAATGTTAGGATTAAAGTTGTGTGCCATGCCCAGCTTTTGTGGTGCTGGGCAGTCAAACCCCAGGCCTTTTCCTTGCTAGACAAGTGCTTTATTTTATTCCTCCAGCCTCTTCCTTAACAATGTCTTCCATGAGCAATGTCTTAGTAGTTTGTATTCTGAGGAATTCTATCCACTCTAAAGTCATGAAGATTTTCTTCCATGTCTTTCACTAGAAGTTCTGACCTCCAGAGGCCTGGGTGGTCTCAGATGTAGGCTGGCCCATGTTTGCTTGTGTGCCTGTGTGGTGGTAGAGCATCCCTGCCCAGATTCATCGTATTATGCCTCCAGAGTGGAGACTGCACTTGGGTTTCTTTGCCCTGTTGCTGGTCCTTACTGCAGCACATGTTCTTGGTAACTGGGTATTTGGTAACCTGTGGGACCAGTCCTGGGACTATTCTTGTTCCATATTGCTTAGCTCTCAGTTTCTTTGCTCTCCCAGCTGAGTTTGGGAAGCCAGTACATTAGCAGAGCAGAAGCTCTAGTGTCTTGCTATGACTTACAGCCCTTGGGCCCTGGTGTCCTGGTGCTTACATCAGGAGCAGTTAGCCACCGGATTGTATCTTTGATCTCTTGCAGCATAGCCTTACACATGTAGTGTGTAGATCATAAACTTACTTGTCACATTTATTTCCTAAGTATTTATTCCTTTTATTCTTGTAAATGGTATTGCTTGTTCAATTCATTCCTCTGTGGTTTGCGTGTACTACTTAGAAATAGTGAATTTTTTGTATGTTGACTTCGTTAAATGCACCTTTTGATTTTGGTAACTCCTTAGAATATTCTTTAGGGTTTTCTCCACCCGTGAATGTGTTTTGTGTAAGTATAGTTTGTTCTCCTCTTCTAGTCTCTGTGACCTTTGTCCCTCGTCCCTGCAGTGTGGTGGCTGGGCCCTCCTCATCTTGCATGCTGTCACTGGGATTCCCTGTTTGTAAGTGCTTGGCAGGCTGTCAGGACCCAGTTTTTCAGCTGTGGTGAGGCCCTTACACTGTTGGCAGAGTGGCCCATATCCCTGGAGGTGGCATGAGGCCGCCTTCTCTGCGTCCTCCCCGCCCTCCCCCCGCCATCGTACCTTCTTTCTAAGCCTGGCACGCACCCTGCACTTCCTTCTTCCACTGCATGGTTAACTTTTCCAGAAGAGCTCAGAAGTGGCTGTGCTCACTGCCGAGTCTCCCGCACTTTCCCGCTTTCCTGGTGCAAGTTACGCACATCAGGGTCTCATGGTGACTTGTCTTGACCAGAATTTGCTCCCTTCTTGAGTCCCTCCTGGTTCATCCTGAGCAGCATGTGGACTGTTCCCTGGCTTCTGTACCTTGTGTGCATCAGGTGTGGGTGGTCCGTCCCTTGATGAGAGAACTCAGGAAGACCCACCCTCCTGAAACACATCCTCAGACTCGTGTGTGGAGACTCTGAGTGTAGGAATTGTGTAGTCAGGTTGTGTTCCTGGGTTAAGAGGGGCTCTGCCCTCTTTGTGGGAGGGACGCTGGTAGTGGCCCCAGGGAGCCAGCAGTCACATGGAGGTCAGGTCTAAAAGCACTGCCTGCTCAGCAGACAGAGAGAGATGCTTTGTGCATAGCAGGGAGGTTTCCTGGACTGGGAGCATTGTTCTGAAGTTCTGCAGGGATCGCCTCAGGGCCGAGAGCAGCAGTGCTGCCAGGTAGGAGCAGTAGCAGTAGCTGCCACAACCCCCAGGCCCACAGCTGACTCTCAGACATGGGCCAGGTCCCTAGAGGAAGGGAGGGTGTGGTGCTCTTACCTCGGTGATCAGAAGTCAGTCCAGGTAGTGCCAGGCCTGGGAATGTCATGGATTGAGTCACTTGCTAAGCGTGGCTCTTGGTTGTGTTCTGTCACTATGAGGATATATGGCCCTATGCTCAGGCCCATTATTTTTGGCCTCACCAAGTCCCCTTCCCCTGGGGTTTGTTCAGGAATCTTTCTGCTTTTTCCTGCCCCACTGCCTGCCTCCAGTGCCATCTGCCCACAGTAGTCACCAACAGGTGCTCCCCACCATGCCGTCTGCCCACTGAAACTCCCGACAAGTGCCCCCGCTGTGCCGTCCGCCCACAGGTGTCCTGACCTGGCTCTGTGCTGTTCTTGCTTAATTTTAAAAACATTCAGGTTTCTTGCTTAGTTACAAAAGGCAAAACAAAACAAAAAGAATGGCTTTGTTTTGCTGCCCTCTCCTCAGTGATTCCCGCTTCTCGCCTCCTCTGCGAGTGCCGCGTTCACAGGACGCTAGAGACGTGCTGCCGTCCGGCTGTGCCAGTTGTCGATACATTGTGTTACTTCATCTGCTTGCTGTCCCGGGTAGAACGTGAAATTGTACATAGGACATTTCCCCACCTGTTTGTGAATTCTGTGTTTGCTGCTGCACGAATGGGGACATGTGAGCTGCCGTCACAGTCCACCAGGACCCACCCCGGACCCCAGCTCTCGCACATCCCCCACTGTTTGCTGGACTGCCCCAGCACAGGAGGGGTCTGGTGAGGATCTTGGCCATGTCGCATGCCGGAATCTGACCCGTCTTCTGCTAAAGAGCCCAGCCATTGCCCTGCAGAAATCCTGCCAGCTAGACCCGGCCATGTCCCTGTGCTTCTCCTCACTTAGCTCACACTGTTGCCTTCTGCTTGCTGAGGAAAGGGCTGGAGTGTGCTCCTCCTGCTGCACCCCTGGAGGGGCATGGTGGTGTGTGAGTCCCTGTCGTAGGGGATGGATGTTCATTGACTGTCCCCTTTTGCCTACTGCTTCCGGACAGCTGCCTTGCCCTACATGCTGGTGAAAGGAATTAGAAGCCTTCCCACCGAGCTGGGCCTCCCCCGTGCTGTGTATGTAGCTGCCTGCTTTCAGAGTGAGCAGGAGGCTCAGAAACTCCTCATCCCAGAGGGAATTTGGTCTTTCTTCTGTTTGGTTACTGCAGATCAGGGTTTTTAAAAAATACATAGCACATTTTAACCAGTTAAGCTATTCTGTAATTCACAGTCGTCCTCTTCTGGTTGCCAGAGGCCCCTGGATGATCCTCTTGCCTCTTCCCTCTGGTCTCGCGGCTTTCTGCCGCCACCTGGCTCCCCTGCGCTTGGACACGGTCACCCCTAAGACATCCTTTTCCTTTCAGCTAAGATCAGATGCTGTCTATGACCATTGGCTGTAGACTTTTCAGAGGACAGAGTGGTGAGATGAACCAGTCCTCTGTGTGTTGACGTTCGCAGCTCCAGCACAGGGCTTCAGCCTGTAGACTCCTGAGCCCTGCTTGCAGAATAGTGAGTACACTGTGCTTACAGAAGGACAGCAGCAGTGTCGCCGCAGTGCATTGTGACCGTGTCGATGGCACTGCAGTTTTAGACGGACACTGATAGCATTTCCATGGTGTCATTACCTTACAGAGGGATATTGACAGTGTTGCCATGGGGACATTGCAGCTGTAGAGACATTGGCAGTGTTGCCATGGTGATGGAGTAGTTGTAGACGTTGATGGCGTTGCCATGATGATAGTACGGTTATAGAAGGGTATCGGCAACATTGCCTTGGGGCATTGGGACATTGGCAGTGTTGCCACCTTGGTAGGAGATCTGGTGTCATTACTGAGGGATGTTGACTGTGTTGCCATGGTGACACTGAATGTGGTTCCTGAGGGGTAATGACAGTGTTACCATAGGGTTGGGGAGTGCAGTCCAGTGGCTGAGGGCTCGGGGCCGTTGCCTGTACCTCAGTAGCAGTGCATAGGATGCAGTGGTCAAGTGATGCTAACAGTTTCATTGCTCTGTTCTAGTTCTTGGACTATATTCCACTATATTCTCTGAAATATGACTATTAATTTGTTTTAATTTATCTTAAACTTTGGAATTATTGTTAAGGTTTTTTGGTTGTTTGTTAGACATGTTTTAAAGGTGAAAATTCTCCAGACCCTATGGCACAGGCTATAATCCTAGCAGTCTGAGAGACAGAGGCAAGTGGATTACATAGTTAAGCCCAAGATGGACAGTTTGGTAAGATCCTATCTCTTGAAACCTAAAAGGAAAAACAAAGGGCTTGTATGTAGCTCAGAGCAAAGACGCTGGGCTCTGTCCTCACTACTATAACCAATCAATCAGTCAATCAATAAATGTAAAATTGATGGCTGGCAGAGGTCTAACCAGCTAGCAAGACTGACTCAAGATAAATCGTGAGAGGATGAGTTCAGCGTGAAGGGTCCTAGGGTCATTCCCCAGGAGCATCAGAAATTTTTGTTATAGAAAAAGAGTCATTCTCAGAAGAGTCTAGCTCCTGCCAGTGTTCTCGGTATTCCTCCTGCTTGGCCTGTGAGTCTAACACAGTTCTGGACAAGGGAGGCTGAGGGTACGTGGGTTGGGGCCCTGGTGGTTGGTGTTGGGTGAAGGCCGCATCCTAGTACACAGCCGGTGCCATCTCACTGTTCCCGAAGGGGAGTGGGAGGGGGAGCATTTGGGGGACCTCATTCTGAAGGACCTGAGCTCATCAGGAGGTTCTGCCCTAGAGATCCCAGCACTAACACTGTGCATGGGTGGAGAGGGTTTCAAAACAGGAGGAGGAAAATAACGTAGACATTTTGGACCCAACACCCCAGCAGGTAACAGTTCGAAAAACTTCCTTGAAAATACCTACCTGTACTTTTTCCTCTTGTTCCTTACACAAGTGGTGGGCTACGTGGATTGCCCTGCTCCCCTACCAGTTACCTGTCAGTGTACCCAGAGGGCAGGAGGGAGCAGTACATAGGCATACCTCTGGCTCTGGGACAAGTGGTGGGGCACATGGATTGCCCTGCGTGCCCCCCCCCACACACACACATACCTGTTACCTGTCAGTGTACCCAGAGGGCAGAAGGGAGCGTTCTGTAGCCATTCCTCTGGCTTGTGGACACGGAGGATGATTTCACCTTTTGTGCTGCCTTTGCAAATGGCCTGTCAACAGATAGTTGTATGCAGTCACCTGGGCGCCCCCTGTACTGTTGTTTCATAGTCTTGAGGTTTTGATTCCTTGTGCTGGGTGGTTAGCAGCAGTGCGTTGTGGTTAAAACGTTCATGCGATGTGACCAGAGGTTAAAATGTTCATGCGGTGTGACCAGAGGTTAAAACGTTCATGCGATGTGACCAGAGGTTAAAACGTTCATGCGATGTGACCAGAGGCTAAAACGTTCATGCGATGTGACCAGAGGCTAAAACGTTCATGCGATGTGACCAGAGGTTAAAACGTTCATGCGATGTGACCAGAGGTTAAAACGTTCATGCGATGTGACCAGAGGCTAAAACGTTCATGCGATGTGACCAGAGGCTAAAACGTTCATGCGGTGTGACCAGAGGTTAAAACGTTCATGCGATGTGACCAGAGGCTAAAACGTTCGTGCGGTGTGACCAGAGCTTGCCCTTGCTTGGTTTGCTTTGTCAGGAGGAGGCCTGACCGTCATGGCAACTAACGGTCTCAACACCATGGTAGGGCATCAGGTGCGTCTCAGCGCTGCATTCTCCTGATACTCCTTTACTCCTCATTTAGAAGTGTTTCTAAGAGGACGGTTAAAACCCTCCTTTCTTCTGGTTTCCCATATTGTGGTCATTTGGATTATTCACGTTAACTTGGTGGGATTGTCATATCCTCTGGGTGATGTGTGCATCATTTGTCTCATTTGTTGGCCTGGCTTCACATGCAGCTCTGGTCTGTGGCCAGCTGCCTCTTCCCTTAGGGTCTTCCTCTCTGCAGGGTTATCTGGCCTCTGGTTGGCCATCTGCCCCGCAGAGTCATCCCCTCCGTGGGGCCGTCTGGTCTCTGGTGGGCCACTCTCCCTCACAGATGTCCTTTTTGTAGACCATCTAGTCTATGGCTAGCCCTAGTTTGATGGACCCAGGCTGAGTCAGCCAGGTCAGGCCTGGGCTGTGTCATTCTCCCTATTACCTCATGTGGCTGGTAGTTTCAGAGTTTCTGTTTTGGGTCACTATCAGCTCTACTCTGTCAGTCCATTGTACTTAGAAGCAGAGGCCATGTTGGGATCTCTTGAAACCATGGTGTCACTGAGACATGGAGTTGCTGTGCTCTGAGCTGTGATAGTAGTTGCCAGTTTCTGTTTCCACAGTGGCATCTGGAAGTGTCTGTCCTGGTGGCGACATTGGTAGAGGGTCCCCATAACCGTACCCTTAATTCCTTATATGGCTAGAATCCTGTGGTCATGCTGGTCTCCACAGGACACACTGAAGGTTTCCAGGGAACAGTTTTTATTCATGGTTCCCTGTTGGCTTCCTGGTTAGTGCTTGCATGGGCCACCGGGTGGCCAGAAGCTGACTTCCTGAGTTCCTGCCCTGGGTGCTTTGTCAGTTTTACCTGGCTCTGTCCCTGGGACGTGGCTGCATAGTGGCTGCATTGTGGCTGCACTGCGCATGCAGTAGTTGGCAGAGCCGCCACCCGAGAGATCGTGGTACGCAGGGTAGCCCAGAGGAGGCTCCACGCAGCCCGGGTAGCTCCACGGTCATGTTGGACGCTGCCTGGGCCTCTTAGTGAGTACTGCCTGAGGTTCCTGCTCTAGATCTCTGTAGAGAACATGTGGTTTTGTTACACTGGGGGCTAAGTCCAGGTTGTTCTCACTATTTTATATCCGTAACTCATATTTTAGTTTTAATTTTGAGACAATCTTGTAGTGGCAAGTTGCCGAGGCCGAGCTCAAACCTGTGATCCTCCTGTCTTAGCTTCTCAGAGTGCTGGGATTATATGCCTCTGCCACCAAGTCCAGCTGAGAAGATGCTGTGTTTAAAGGGTCGGTGCGTTGGTCTAGTCTGTCCGGCTTATCTCTGTCCTGCCCTCCGTTCAGAATCCCCATGCCCTGAGTCAGTGCGACCACAATCATGCCCAGGCAGAGGTCATGGGCTGCCCGGGAGCTCTGGCTCCGCTCTGTGCCTGGGTCAGCAGGTGCCTGTCTTGTGTCACGGGTCCCTGTTGCCTCAGCGGTGTACCCACTCTGTGGGGAAGCGTTGGCACAGGTCAGCACGGAGGCCCTGCTGTGCTGAGCCCCGTGTTGTCACTGTAGGTCCCTGGAAGGTTCCTTGAGCACGGCCAGGCCCGTGCCCAGTGCTGACTCCCTGGCTCCCACGTGGTCACGTGGTCACGTGGTGAGGACGGTGCACCTTAGGCTGCTGGGCTTCGTCTCTCACAGACCTCTCTCCCCCCAGGACGGGGAGGTCTACTGCATCGACGCACGCTTCTACGGCAATGTCAGCCGCTTCATCAACCACCATTGCGAGCCCAACCTCGTGCCCGTGCGCGTGTTCATGTCTCATCAGGACCTGCGCTTCCCCCGGATCGCGTTCTTCAGCACCCGCCTGATCCAGGCTGGAGAGCAGCTGGGGTACATACAGCGTAGGGGGGATGGTCCAGGGTGCGGGTGGGGTCGCTGGCTGGCTGTGTCAAGCATGCGAGGTGATGTGTGTTTCCCCCTCATCACACCCAGGTTTGACTATGGGGAACGCTTCTGGGACATCAAGGGCAAGCTCTTCAGCTGCCGCTGTGGCTCCACCAAGTGTCGGCACTCGAGCGCTGCCCTGGCACAGCGGCAGGCCAGCATGGCCCAGGAGGCCCAGGAGGATGGCTTGCCAGATACCAGCTCTGCAGCAGCTGCCGACCCCCTATGAGCACTTAGCCAGGGCGAAGCCAGGCACAGACCCAACAGGCTGCCATTTAGAGGAGGTTCTACTTGGGGTATCCGCAGAGTCTCAGAGGACCCCGTTGTGGACGTCTCCTGCAGTGATCCAGACTGAGGCCTCACGCGGGCCCAGTATATCAACTGGGGCACCTTTTGGGCTATTGGCTTGAAGGCTCTGGGACTCTGAGTGTCACCTGCGACTTTCTGTGGTAGGCTCCGGCCTGCAGTGTCTCGTGCCCTCCTCTGATCTCAAAGATCTGTGCTGCAACACTGCGCTGTTTTCCCGTCCACTGCGAGCTGCCCCAAGAGACCAGCCACCCCTGCGCGGCATAGAGGACCATCTCCCACCGCGACCCTGCCCTAACCCTGGAGAAAACATGGGGTTGCGTTTTAAAGGAATCCTTATCTTATCTATATAGCAAACCTCTGACTTTTTTTGTGAGGAAGCGGGTTGGTGGGCATGGCGGACCCCGCACCAGCCCAGCCGGCTTCGCCAACGCTGGCACCTTCTATTGATTTTTAAGCCACATGCTATGATGACGAATAAACTGATTATTTTCTACCATTACCGAACATTAGGACAAACAAAGAATAAAAACACAAACACAGACAACGGTGCTGAATCTGGTGTGGTTTCTACTCACCATGTGAAAAAAACTATCAACTGTAAAAAGAGAACAAAGTGATTTTAGAATAAAACACAGGAAAAACTTTTTTAAAATGTTAGTCTTGTAGTGTGAATAAATTGGCCATCACCTTTTGTGTGGTGGGTGGGCAGGTCATGTCCTTTTTGCATTTACCTTTCGAAATACTGTAATCAGCGCAGCAACAGTGGGTTTTTGTGTGACTCTTCTAAAACATTCATAATGCAGTCATGTTTATTTTTTTCTGTTAAAATGTTTTTGACAGTTTTAAGAGCAGTCTTTTGGCTCAGACCATTTCTTGTTCTGTTTTCAATGAAATCAATAAAAAAAAGTACTTTAAGTGAAGTTTTATTATATGCCCTATGTTGGCTGGTCCCGGCAGAGCCCATACTTCAGCACCGAGGGTTCCTGAGCCCAGGACCTACAGCCAGCCTGGCCTCTGCCTTACTCCTTCCTAGAGGACGCCGGCATGTGTGAGGAGAGCCGTGTGGTCTGTATGCCCAGCCTGAGGTGCGTGCAGTCAAGCAGGGCATCCCCAGGCGAGTCCCCTGTCTCCCACGTGGGGCTGAGTTGGAGTGCTGTGAGGCCACAGCGAGCAGCGCCGGGCCCGGGGCCGGAGCCTGCTGTGTGCACGGCTGGCCTTATTCACCATGGCACAGCTTGTTATCACAGTAGAAAATAGATCAAAGGGTCTAGTCTTCAATCCATGGAATTCAGTGAAACATCTCTAGAGCAAAGACAGCTGTCCTTATGTTGCAGACAGCCCAGACAGGGTTCCCTGCCAGCAGGTGACCTGAGGCAGCTGCAGGAGGGCCAGGACAGGTGTGATTGCTCCACATGGGGCAAAGGCTGGCATCCTCAGGGGCGCCTGTCCTCTGGCAGCCATGTAGGCCTAGGCTTTGCAGGCAGGGGTCAGGCAATGAGCCAACAGGTCAGTACATCAAAAGCCTATTGTAGAGCTGGGGTTAAGGCACCAGTGCCCACTGACAGGTGGGGAATGTTGAGGCACAGATTAACCGCCTTGACTGCTCACAACTGGAGCACCCTACTGCTCTGGGTCAAGAGCTGGGTGTCGCAGGTATGTGTGCAGACCTCTGGCTGTTAGGAGGCCCGCAGAGGAGGTTGTGTGTCCTTGTGACACAGGAGTCGCTGCCGTGCTTCGGAAGGGGCACCTGCCGGGCAGTGGGGGTGCTGAGGCTGCTGTGTTCCTTGGGGGTCAAGAAGGATACACAGTGGTCCTGTTGGTCCCAGGGCTGGGCTCTGAGCACAGCAAGTTCCCCAGAGGCTCCAGTGCATGGGACAGTGCAGGTGGGCCTGTGACGGGAGCGTGGCCTCACTGCTCCCGGCCCCCCTCCTCTTCTATGGATGTACTAACATCTAGAATGTGTAGTTAAATCCGAGGTTGCTGAGTCTCCAGTTTCGTAGCAACAGATGCGCCTTTCCCTGGGCAGGGCTGTGTACCTGGTCATTAGTTCCAGAGGGTCTGCTAGCATGTGGGACAAGGAACCCTAGCTTCTCTGTTGTGGGCCAGGCTGGAAGTCCTTGCCAGAAGGTGGGCTGAGTACAGGAGGTGGCCCAAGTCTGGGGTTGGGGGGCCTTGATGGTCTGCTGTGCCTCTGTGATGAGGGCAGGGCCCTGTGGAGCCTCGGGCCGTCGGCTTGGATGGGCCCGGCGCCGTCCCCCGGCACAGGGGCCCTCCCACATCCACGCTAGGCCTTGGAGTCTGGAGCTAGCTGCCGCGAGGTTCCTGGGGCTGGTGGTGGCTCCTGGGCGCACATGCCCCTTTCCAATCAGAGTCCTCATGTCTTTAGCTGTCCACCCAGAGGCGTACAGCCCCTTGGGCCTTGTGTGTTTGTGGCCTGAGACCTTCCCTTTGAAGCGGATGGCCACACAGCAGGGCTGCTGTGTGGCCAGGGCCACCCAACTACGTGGGCTGCCATTGGATCATACCAGTTCATCCAGAGGCCCAGCGCTGGAGAATGAAGCCCAGCAGGCCTTCTCTTGGTAGCCTCTCGGCCTGGCCCCTGCTTGTGCACACATGGCTAGCCACCTCACCAGGAGCTGAGCGGCGGCCGGGTGGCAAAGTTGGGCTGCACCACGTGTGGGCAGACATGGACTGCTCATCTGGCATCCACTACAGTGAAAATTTTGCTGGTGGGCAAATAAAAAACACTGCAAACAATCCTGTACGTCACCTTTGCCCACTGTGCGGTTTCTTAGCAAAGGTGTCAAAGGGTACATGATGGACTGTGAAAAGAGTCCAAGAAAAGGCTAAGAAAAGCGGAAGCCTGCCTAAGTGATGCAGGAGATTGTGGGAGGTTCCACCAGTCCTGCCTGAGATCAAGCCACAGGACGTCCTGCGGCCTGGGGAGAGGGCTGCCTCGGGCACACCTGGCTAAGTCTCTCAGCTGGGGGAACCCTGAGCAGCCAGTTAGAACTGGCTTGCCTTTCAGGCTTTCTGCCCCGCCAGTGAACCGGCTTGCAGACTCCTGGTAGAACGACCTCGTGGAGCTAGCTTGCTAGCACTTGAGAACCTAGATCCCAGTTCTCAGTTTCCCAAATAAATGCTGTTTTCTTCAGCTTCCCGTCAATCTTGTGGTCAACAGTAACTTTGGGATCTATTACCAAAATGCCATGCATAAAAATACAGGCCACCGCTGTGCAGCAAGTTCCCTTCTCCTGCGTCACAAGAGCATTATCATGGTTTTTTTCTCATTGTCTATGGAGAAAATTGTATTTTATCATGTTATTTTGTACTTCTTAAATTATTGATAAATTTGATTTATTATACTTGGGACTTTTTTGTGTACTGTCTTGTATTGTTTGCACCCTTGTGTGAAATTTTTATATATTACCGTTTTATGAGCATGATTTTAAACTTCAGAAGTGGCAGGGATGGGGGCATGGCTCAGTGACGAGAGCACTTGTGTCGGAAGTGTGAGGCAGTGGGTTCAGTACCGCAGCACCACATTGTAGCTGCATGTCATGGTGGATGCCTACAGTAATCTCAGGAGGATTGCTTAAGTCCTGCCTGAGCTACCTAGTGAGTTCAGGACCAACCTGGACTGCAGAGTGAGACCCTGTCTGGGAAAAAAAAAGTTTAGATATGGCAAATCTGTCTTGTGACTCCCTATTGTATATTCTACTTAGAAAGACTCTCCATTCACAAATTATAAAAATTGCACACCACTGGGACAAGCTTTAATTCTAATTTTTGTTCTTGATGCCAGTAGGATTTATTCCAGGTCTGAAACAAAACAACAAACAGTATGGATCATACATTCCTCTGAGGCATCGTGACACGCGGGGGCCTCGTACCCCGCTCCTGGAGTTCTCCCTGTGCCCTTCGCAGCAAGACCTCCACCACGCACGGTGACCCTGCGCCATCCTCGTGGTGACTGCATGCCCGTGTCACTGTCCTGAAGTCCCCACCGCGGATTGCCTTGCCGCTCTCGGCCCTTGGAGCAGCCCCGGCAGCCGCTGTGTCCTGGCGCATTTTGTGGAGTATCGCTCTGCGGGTCCCTTTTTATTGCTGAAGGAAAGCCGGTACTAGGAACACTCAAAACTCTGGATCCTCGTGTGGTGAGTTACCTTGTGGCTTTCCGTGACTGAGCTGAGTAGCAAGGTGGGTGGATGCTCACACCAGTCACAGACAGTCCTGTGCTCCTCGTCCTCTGTCCAGCCAAATCTTGAACATGTCAAATCATTTGTTTCCTTTTTCTCTCTTCCCTTGCCTCCTTCCTCTCTCTCTCCTTCTCTGTCTCTCTTCATTAGTACTTTGTCCACCCTGAGGCCCTAAGATATCTTTGATGCATTAGGAGGAAGTATCAGATAGTCTCCATCTAAAAAACACCGCTGTGGTCTGGTTGTGGTCTGAGTGGCCCCCAGAGGATCCTGTGTTGAAACTCGGTCAGATAAGGACATCAAGGTCGAGCTCCACGTTCAAGTCCTCTTGGCTTCATAAGACGGGGAAGGCCAAGCTGGCCGTGGTGGCGCACGCCTGTAATCCCACCTCTCGGGAGGCTGCGGCAGGAGGATGGCTGCGAGTTTGAGGACAGCCTGGACTACAGAGTGAGACCCAGTCTCAAAATAAATAAATAAAAGAGAAAGACCAGAAGAGAACAGACACCTGTGTGTTCCTTCTCGAGTCCACACAGTGCCTGAACTCTGCCAGCAACAGCCCTCGCCGTATGTGGGTCCTCGACCTTGAACCAGAGCTGTGAGCCAAAGTAACCCACCCTGCCGTAAGTTGGCGGCCTTGTGTATTTGGTCACAGTATTGAAACGCTGGGTAATACAAACGCGGTCTTAGATTTTCTTTTGAGTGTTGCTGGCATGTGACTGTTCCGAATTCTCGCTCGTGACTGTACTGAGACTGACTTTTCAGGGCCCGCTCTTCACATGGCTGCGTGGCCTCGTGCGTGGCCTCTGTGGAGTTCTCTTCTTCCTCCCACTGAGCCACGCTGGCACCTCCACCGCCAGAGGTGTCAGCGTGCAGTGCCCTACCCCCGGCCGGTCTTGGCCCACTGGCTTAGTCTCTGTCTTTATGCTGACGTGACAACGCCTTCTTACAGGAACTTCAGGCATCAGAATCACATGTCAGTAACTACAGCAGAGCCTGCTGGGAGTTTTGGAACCTCCTAAGCCAACTTTATTGGAATATCATCTCGTATCATAAAGGAGCCCATTTTAAGTGTCTGATGAGCTTTGACAGATGTTACCAACTGTGTTCATTAGGGTTTGCTAAAACGATAGGTTCAGAAGGAAATACTGTGTAAAAGTGTGCGAGGGGCTTGGTAGGTACACGCACAGGAGAAGAGGCGGGCGAGCGCGCTGTGGAGAGCCAGAGGTCCGCCGCGGTTCAGCCCAGGAAGAGGGAAGCCAGAGAATCAGAGGGTTGAATCAAGCGTGTAGTCCCAGCGCAGGTCAGAGGCCTGGGGTCTCTCTCCAGAGCCCCCGCGTGAGCCTGCGCTGGACGGCTGAGGAAGCTGGAGACTGGTGTCCAGTGGCAGTGGTGAACGAGTTGTTTGAAGGAGGCGTGCTTCCTTCTTCTGTCTTCTTTCCCTTCTCTTTTTCATCCTCTTTCTACCTCCTCCTCCTCCCCCTCTTCTTCCTCCTCCTCTCTCTGAGACAAGGCCTACCTCGGTAGGCCAGCCTGGTTCTGAACTCACTATGTGGTCTAGGCTATCCTTGGACAATCCTTCTGCCTCAGCCTCCTTGAGTGCTGGGATTACAAGTATGTGTCACTGTGCCCAGCTCATGTGGTGCTCGGGTATCAGAGGCAGGGCGTTGTGGTTGCTAGGTGAGTGCTCTGCCCTCAGCCCCTACCACACACCCTCCTTGGGCTGGTTTCCCATTCCTCTGCTGCAAGCCTCCTGGCTGGCAGCCCCTGCTTCGGGCACTTGTCCCCCTCCTCTGTTCGCTGGCCCGTGTGTCAGCCACCCACAGACACACCCAGGACTGTGTTTTTCTGGTCTACTAGGGGTTTCTTAGTCCATTCAGGTTTACACAGCATGAGTACGGGCACCTCACCCCGACGGCCAGGTGAAGGCGTGTCTTCAGAGGGAGCCACCTGGGTTGTGCAGCTCTGCTCCTGTTGCCAGGGACTGGCATATCCCACTCCGGGTTTTGCTGCACCTGGAGTCACACGGCGTGCCCTGCATGTCTCTGGCCTTATTGGCTTGACATGTGTTTTCAGGTTTTGAAACCATCTCAAACTTACAGAAAAGCTGCCTGTGCTGCACAGGTCTGTTTCTTCTCTGAACTACCCGAGACCTCCTGAATGACAGCACATACTTCGTGCCAGCAGGGCCCACCCACGCAGCCACAACACACAGTTGTCCATGCCGGTGCGTCCTGGCCGCGCAGCCCCACGTGGCTCGGCTAGCGGTTCCCTCACGCCCTGCGGCGGGAGTGCACCTAATCAAGTCTCCGTCGCCTTCAGTCTGGAGTGGCTCTTGACCTCTCTTTGACTCCGGGTGCGAGTGTGTGAGGTGCCGGGCCTCGAGCCCAGCGCCGTCACACTGAGCTGCGTCCACAGACCATTTTTAGTTTTGATCTCGAAACAAGGTCTCACCGAGTTGCTAAGTTGCCCAGACCTTGGCACATTTGAAGATCACTTGGGCAGTTGTCTGGTCATGTTGCCAGCCCTGTCTGCTTGCTCTGCCCATGGCTGGAGCCAGTGGTGCCTGTCCAGGCATACGCAGGCGCGACACTCATGGTGGGACTGTGAAGTGTGTTTCGGATGGGTTTGGCCCCCCTCCCGCGGCAGGCACTGCAGGTGCCTCTTCGAGGGGAGTGAGTTCACGACAAGACAGATCCACCGTTGTTGGACTTGCTTCGTGTTCTGAGTGTGGACTCGTGGTCGTGTCCCGCCAGTGGCTGTGTCTGTTACTGCGTTTTCACTTGGGCGCTGATGGTGTCAGAGCTCCCGTGAGAGGGACCCTGGCCAGCCAGCCCTGAGCAGCGCGTCCTCCCGGGCCTGAAGCTGGGCCTGTTTCCCACCAGCACAACGTTCCAGGCACAGTAACGTTTAAGTCTCCCACTTGGCTTGGCTTGCTTTCTTCCGGTTCCCAGTCTGGCCCCAAGTTCCTGGGCTTTGGTGGTTCTCCCGCTGTCGCCCCCAGGGCTGGCGTTACGGACAGATACTGCCTGCCATGCCTGGCTCAAACTTCTTAGTGATACGGACTTACTGTTCCATTCTCACTCAGTTGCTCAGGCTGACCTTGAACTCCGATCTGCCCACCTCAGCGTCTTGGGTGGCTGGGATTGTAGGCAGGTGCCACCATGCCCACTGTGATTACTTCTTTCTTTCCTGCTTCTGGGAGCATTCCTTTTAAGTTTTGTGAGGGAAGGACTGCAGAGCCTTTCCTCCAGGGCTCAGGCCCAAGGCCCAGCAAGGCGGTACTGAGGTCTGCTGAGCACCCACGCAACACCCACTCCGCACGGACGCGGCTGAGCTGTAGCGCCTCCTGCGCCCCGCGAGTCTGACTGGGCCTTTCCCATGCGGCCTCCCTGGAGCCCAGGCTGCTGCTTTTCGGGGCCATATTTCCCCAGGCTCGGTCGCTTGCGTCTCCCAGACTCGGCCCATCTGGTAATCACAGCAGAGGCCATCTTCCTCGGGGGTCAGTGTCTCATACTTCTTGTCCAGTGAATAAAAACAATTTGATATATTTTCCTCAGTTCTTACGTTTTATAATTGATGGTTGTTCTCTAATCCCAGTTACATTATGTCCAGAAGCAAGAAGTAAGTGAACATACGTATTTTCTTTTCGATAAAAAGCCAATACCGATATGCTGAGTACCAATCCAACCCTTTTGCTGAATAATCTTTCTCCACAAACCTTCAGTCTCATCTGCTACATACGTGTAAGTACATTCCTTTTTCCAGTCATGCTATTCTGTTGGCTTATGCCTTTCATACATGCACCCCATTTTCTCATGATGTTGTGTTTTAAACAGAACCAGTCAAGTGTAAATACAATGCATAAAGTTGAAAAATGCACTCCTGATGTTTTTTTTTCTTTTTTCTTTTTAGATTTATCACTGTTAACGCTTTGGTGAATACACGTCCCACTATCTTGTAAAAACTACAACCACAGGCTGACACTGACGGTCATCATCCATCTCTTCCTGTTGGGTACGCCCAAGGTGCCCGCGCAGGCAGGACCTCTGTCGTCTGGGCATGCTCCACAGGGACCCCCTTGTAGCAAACAAGCGCCGAAGCCTGTCTGACCTCGGGCAGGACCTGCAGCTGCCCCTTCTCCTGAGGGTCTGCCGGGTGCACCCCACAGCAGGCCCACATGGCGACGGAGCAGAGACCCAGGGCCCGGCCCCCGGGACACAACCTCACGGTCCTTGCCAGTTTCTGGTTGAACTGCCCTGTTTTTACTATTGATCTTTAAGGACTCGACTGTCAAGACAATTCATCTCTCACCCTATGGATTATTAATATTTCCAATTTGCGCTTACTTGTGATAAAATGGCTCTGAATGCTTTTCAGCCCGTTTTACGCTGACTTCAGATCATCTGTAATTCCTTGAAGTTGGGGGTTCCAGCCACTGTGTGGCAGTCTGCCTCAGATCGGGATGACAGTGGTCCACTCACTCCATCCCTACACGGTGCCAGGCGGGGAGCCAAGCCAGCCACCTAGGACGTTCTACACGCCTGCACTCCACAGGGTAAGTCCTGGGTCGCACAGCAGGACAGTCCTGTCGGGAAAGTCCCACTTGACTGTTTTTTCCACATCATCCTCATTGTTTCATCCCTTTTCTCTTCTGATTAGCTTTACTGTCAATTGGTCCACTTCCTTTAGACCATTGTCTGAATCCCATGCAAGGGGTGGCATCGAGGAGCCGGGCAGCACTCAGGTCTAGAGCTTGGAGAAAGCTGCCCTGAGACCCTCCAGGATTTCTGCCAGAGTGGGACAGGGCTGCCATGGCACCAGGTGGCATAGATCAGAGGGTGTCAAGTGCCCCGGGACGACAGGACAGCCACATAGCAGAAGCCCCTCCCCCAGTGCTGGCCTGCTGAGGCTGGACCGCCAGCCATGCGGGAACAAACTGCACCAGTGTGGGGGATGGTGGGCACCCCAGGCCCAGCACTCGGTCTCAAGTGGAGCCAAATCGTCTGCAGAGGGAGGCAAGGCAGTTGAGGAGGACCTCTGTGCGAGCCTGGGCCTCGGGTGCAGGAGTGGTGAGGCGCAGCTGCACCTTGGGGAGATGCTGCTGCTGCTGAGAGCCAGGCCTGGGTCTGCCATCCCGGGCAGAGGGGACCATAGGAAAACCAAGATGGACAGTGGGGGGAGGAGTGATGGAGGGGCGAAAGGCCCACCCCGGGCCGAGCGTAGACCCAGACCCAGCAGTATTTGGCAGTTTGACAAACAGTCCGGTGTCCCACCACCCGGCACGGTGCCAGGCAGAGAACACTGAGCCGCACAGACTGGCTCGTCCTCACAGAGCCTCCGAGCTGGGCGGAGAACAGTGGCCGGAGGGCCCCGGGATAATTATGGGGTAGCGAGTGTGGACGCCGGGGAGGGAGGCAGGTGAGGAGCGCAAAGCGGGCAGGCACGCCAGAGTGGGCCGGGCCAGGCCTGTGAGGACACGTGGACAGCTGTGCACTCAGTTCTGTCTTGACTTTGGCCCATTTCAACTCAGCTTTAGTAGTTACGGAAGTTCTGCTTCTGCAGACAGCCCCGCCCTCTGGGTCACTGTCGTGGATTAGGCTTTTATGCGCTGCATGTCCACAGGGTTATAATTGTCTCTGGTACACTTGTCTTTTCAATTACACAGTACATAGAGAGGAGCCAGAAACCAAAGTACCCCCCATTCCTCTGTCTTGGGGGCACAGGCTGCTGGTGCCCAGCCCGGCTCCTTCCTGAGGCCCGGCTACCTTCTTGGTGAGTGGGCTCCCGGTCTAGCAGCTGGGGCATGACCTTGCCTTTTTCCTTGGAGATACTCCACATTAAACTCAGGGAGCGCTGAGCCAGCCCTGCACACAAGGTACCTCCCCCACCCCCCACGCCTTTCTGTTTGAGACAGCGTGTCCTTGGGTTGGAATCTTCCTGCCACAGCCTCCTTCTGTGCTGCGTGCTGGGTTTGCAGGCATCTGCTGCCGGCCACAACTGGCAGGATCTTTGGGAAGACCGGGGGCTGTTGCTCTCTGCTTCTCCTCCCGTCTCAGTCCTTGAGCCCTGTGCCCTGTTGGCATTGCCTGCCTAACCTGGAGGACTTCTTCACAGCCCCTCAACTGCCCTCCCTCACCGCCAGAGGCTGCGCAGGGGCCATGGGGGAGGCTGGACTTCCCAGTGGGTGGCCACATCTCCCCACACATTGTCAGCAGCCCTGCTCCACCTGGTTCGCCCGCTGACCCTCTCAGCCTCTACCTGCAGAGGCCTTCATGCCCCTGGGTGCCACTCCCTTGATCTGCTTGCCCCCTACAGTGGCCAGAGCCATGTGGTGTTCCTGCCACACGGACAGGTGGCTGGGACTTCCTCAAGGACGTGCAGAGTCGGCCAGGCTTGTCCCATAGTTGGTGTCAGGTCCTGAGAGCATGTGGCCTCCGAGGCTGAGCCTCCTTCCTGGCTCGAGAGCCTACTTACTTCCCCAGCATGTTAGTTCTGGGCTGGTTTCAGCCCTGGCAGCAGGCAGCATGGGGCTCACCGTACCCGGGTGGTGTCAGCGCTCTTTGTCCCCAGCCCCCAGGTGTCTGGAGGGGATTAGCAGCCAAGCCCATCAGCACCTGGACCCTAGGGCTCTCAGTTGGGACCGGCCCTTTTCTCACAGCCTGCCTCGCCAACTGCCTCTGTGCTAGGGACACAAACTGCTGTGGACACCAGTGTCACCTTCGGCCATTCACTGCCAGCAGCTCTGTTCCACCACCTTAGATACTGATGTGGCCACAGATAAAGGCAGAGAAACTCTAGGCCAACATGCTACTAGGAGGACATGACAGAGCTGACGGTAACTCCAGCGGGGAGGAAGGGAGCTGGTCAGGAGGACCGATGAGGATCCCTTGTCCTGAGTCTCTCTGCACATGGTCCCACTCCCTCACCAGGACAGCAGCACCTCAACCTCTGAGCCTGGTGGCAGCAGCACAGGGCAAGGGAGACAGGGCAAACCTCAGAGAAGTCTGATCACCAGACCTTCCTTATACATAACAAATGGTGCCACGACCATGCTGGGCCCGGCCCAGGCGTGAAAGGTCAGTCCGACTCTGGGAGACATCACCCCAGGCCACTGGCCCAGCCCTGGGAGGAGGAGCGGTAGGTCCCCTGGGCCAGAGGGAGCCTCTGGCAGGCCCCTGCGCACGGTTATGCCCAGAAGTTAAGACGAGACGGGTCTCCCCACCTCAACAATCGTATGCATCAAAAAGAACACAGCAGACATCATACTTCATGATGAGCAGTTGGAAGCTTTTTATTTAAAAAGAGAAGCAGGCAGAGCTCCTGCCGTCACGTTATGTCCATCCCAGAATTAAGAGGCACAGTAACTCTCAGCGGCACATGAGGGCAAGAAAAAGGAGAAATACAGAACTAGAAGCTGCTGCTACAGAGGTGTGTGCCTGCCGCCCAGCTACTGGGAGGCTGAGGCAAGGGCAGTACTTGAGCCCAGGAGTTCAAGACCAGTCTGGGCAACATAGCAAGACCCATCTCAAAAAACAAACAAACAAAAAACCAACCCCCCCAAAAAAAAACTAGAAAGAAAATAAAACATTGCTTCAATATATCTATGTAGAAAGCATAGAGATCTAACAGATCATTAAAATCAATCTAAAAATTCAGCGATGTTGCTGCCTATAATATCAGTACACAAAGAGCTCCATTTATAAACAAGAACAGGAAATGTAGCTTTAAAATAAAACCCTTTACTATAGTATGAACGTAGGCAAACCGGGTAGGTGTGAGCCCCGTGCTGCCGGGCTGTGAGGCCCACGGGCCCTGCCTGAGGGAAGCTGAGGCAGGAGGACTGCAAGTTGAAGTCTCATCTGGGCAACACAGCAAGGCTGCTTCAAAACAAAAATACGTAAATGATAAGAAGGGCTGGGTGTGAGTCAGTGGTGGAGGTTCCACCCTAAGTTCCATCCTCAGAACTGGAAAAAAAGAAGAAAAAAGAAAAACAGGCAAAATATGCCAGAAGACCATTGGTCAAATGTATATGCTGTTTATTTAAAAATTATAAAAATTAAGACTTATTGAAACAAGCTAAAGGTGACCCTAGTCTATGAACACGTATATTGAAGGTCAGTGTCACCAAGACGCGTATTTGTCCCAAGCCGATCTATACGTTATGTAAATCTGTGTAACCCAAGTTGGTTCTAAGATTTATAAGAGCAAATGAAAGAGTCAAGAATGGCAAAGTCTCCTGACGAAGAAAGCCAGACAGGGATAGTAGTTTTTGCATCAAGCTCCCACCAGAAGGAAGAGCCCAGAATCCCCGAATGATCATTGTGACAATTGGATACAGATCTGTATCCACATACATATATGTATATCCAATTATGCATATATCCAATTACATACATTCAAATATATGAACACACACACACACACACACAATTAAATGTCTCATGACGTGAAAAGATTGCTTGCAAGTAATTTCAAATGGAAAAGCAAAATCATACAAATTTTAGAAGGGATACAGAATACATTCCACCACTTTCAAAGAACAAGCAAAGGGCCTGTGTGGGGATGCAGACGTGTCATCCCAGCACTCTGGGAAGCTGAGGCAGGAGGATCTTAAGTTCAACCCCAGCCTGGGCAACTCAGTGACTTAATAAGACCTGTCTCAAAAGGTGTGTGTGTGGGGGGGGTGGGGCTGGGGATCTAGCTCAGAAGGAAGGTCCTGGATCCAGTCCCAGGTGCAGACTGTCAAGAAAGAAAGAGGGCTAAGAGTATTGTCACAGCCCTGAGCTGAGGAAGAACTTCTGAGACCAAAGTAGAGTATTTCTGGATTACATTAGAGTTAAGAATTTCTAGATACCAAAGGAACCACGAAAAAGCAAGCGACAGATTCCGCTGTAAGGGGGATCGCAGATGCTCAGTTCTGCCGATTCACACTCGGAACACGGAATAGCGCTGCCAGTCAACCGGGAGAGTGAATCCAGGTGGGAAGCTGCTGAGAGATTGGCTCGGCACTCCACCAGGGGAAACACGGGGGACGTGCGTGGGCGAGACCGTCGGCTCCACCCAAATCAGGGACTTGCAGACGGACGCTAGGGCAAGATCTGGGGACGCCCACCCAAGTGACAGAGACTTCGGGTCTGGGGGCTACAGAGAGTCAAGAGGTGCGACGTGGGGGCGCCCAGAGCAGGGCGAGGTGTGGCCCAGGGTGGCAGCCCCTCCCCTAGGGTCATGAGCCCTAAGGCTTTGCCACGCGCCGGCTAGGACTTGTGGGAGAGGCAGCAAGCGGAAGCAGCACACACCTGCCAGACCTGTGGGGGCACGCAGGACTCAGGCTGCGTGCAGTGAACGCAGGGCAGGCACAGGATCGGCCCTCCGAGAGGCTCCGACGTGTGGACGCCGCCCAGTCGGTGGCGCAGGCCTGTCCGCCCAGCGCGGGGGGAGGCCGAGGCAGGGGGCCCGCAAGTTCGAGCTCAGCCCGGGCAACTCAGCGCCTTGGAAGACCCCACCAAGAACAAACAATGAGAAGGGACCGGGGATGTGGGTCCCAGGGAGGCCCAGGACTCAACCGCAGCGCTGGAAAGAGAAGCGAGGAGGGGGCGGGTGAGGAAGCCGAGCCGCGGCTGAGACAGGCGGGTCCCGACGCGCGGTGGCGGCCGGCAGGGCGGGCGGGTCGGGAGGCCGCGCGGCTGGGCTTTCGGTGACGCAGTCGCCTGTCAGCGCTCGGGTCTGTAGGTAACCCCTCGCCCAGGCTACCGCAGGCTTCTGTGGGTGACCCCCTCCGCAGCCTCCAAGTGCCCGGCCGGACGTCAGCGCGGCCGTGCCTGTGACCCATCTCCGCACCTCATCGGGGCGAGGAGAGGCAGGCGCCCACGTCCCCCGGGGGAAGTCCCTCCTGTGGCGACACCGGGCCTCCGCCGGCCCGCGGCGGAGCAAACGGGACCCTCCCCGCCTCCTGTGACCCCAGAGGTGGCTCGGGCCCGAGGATCGGCGCGCGCCGTCACCACGCCCGCCTCGGGCAGCGCGGTGTAGACAGCCGCTGTCCTCCGTAGGAAGATGTCAGCCCGACGAAAGCGGAGCCGAGCCCGGCGACGGGCGGACGCGCGGCGGCCCCTCCACGGGATCTTTACGCACTACCGAGCGGCGGCACCAGGGATCTCTGGGCAGGGATCCCTGGCGGCGGGCGGGGGAAGGGCCGGGCGCGGGCGGCGGGTCGGCCGTCGGGGTCGGGGCGGTGCCGCGGGCGCGGGGCGCCGGGGGCCGCGGGCGCAGGCGGACCGCGGAGCGCAGCCGGGGGCGGGGCCGGCGCGGATTGGCCGCGCGCCGCCGCGTGACCGGCCCCTTATAGGGCGTGGCGCGGCCGCGGCGCCGGGTGCGGCGGGTCCGGCGGTCGGAGGCTCCTGCCGGGCGCGGCCGGGGATGCTCGCGGCGCCCGGGCACCATGGTCCGCTTCGGGGACGAGCTGGGCGGCCGCTATGGGGGCGCCGGGGGCGCGGAGCGGGCGCGGGGCGGCGGCGCGGGCGCGGCCGGCGGCGCGGGCCCCGGGGGGCTGCCGCCCGGCCAGCGGGTCCTCTACAAGCAGTCCATCGCGCAGCGCGCGCGCACCATGGCGCTCTACAACCCCATCCCGGTCAAGCAGAACTGCTTCACCGTCAACCGCTCGCTCTTCGTCTTCAGCGAGGACAACGTCGTCCGCAAATACGCCAAGCGCATCACCGAGTGGCCATATCCTGCCGGGCGGGCGGGCGGGCGGGCGGGGGCGGGGGCGGGGGCCGCGCGCGCGTGGTCGTGGGCTCGGCGGGCGGGCGGGGGCAGGCGGGAGTCTGGGCGGGGCCCGCCGGCCTGGCCCTACGCGCGCTCGCGGTCTGGACCGGTCGGGACGCTGGCGGGGCTCGGTGGGCCCGGAGGCCGGGGATGGACGCTGCCGGGCGCGCGCCGGGCGGGCGGGCGGCCCCTGGGCCCCGCGCCGCGCGTGCGTGAGTCCCGGGCGCGGGACGTGCCTGTCCTCGTGCCCGTGGGCTCCATGTGGCCCGCCGGGCGGGCGTGGGCGCCTGCGCGGGGCCCGGGGCGGGGCGGCGTCCCCGTGCTCGCGGCGCTGTCCGCGGTGCTGACGGCCGCGGGAGGAGGGGGACCCGGCGGCCTCCAGCTGCTCCTTGACTCGCGCACTCCCTTCGAGTACATGATCCTGGCCACCATCATCGCCAACTGCATCGTGCTGGCGCTGGAGCAGCATCTCCCTGACGGTGACAAGACGCCCATGTCCGAGCGCCTGGTGAGTCCGTGGCGTTCCTGGAGGGATGCGGGCGCCTGGGCTGGGCCCTTCCTTGAGCGCCTGAAGCGGGGAGGGGAGGCCAGGAGAGGACCCCGTGGCTTCGGGCGGTCCGCACCCCGGACGGCCCCTCAGGCGCACCTTCCCCGACCTTGGCCTGGGAATCTGAACGTTCAGTGCCGGCCGAGGCCCAGGGGAGGGACCCGCAAGGGGGCGAGCTGACTCCTCTGCTGCAGATCTGAGTCTGGGGCTGTGGCGGCCTCCTCCTGGTCTCCTTCCAGGGGTGAATGGACTCTTTCCCATGGGTCCTTCCCTTCCCGGGACACACTCTTTCCCCAAGACTTTGAGTCCTTTACGGAGCTTGTGGTGCCCGTGCTTCTAGAGCAGAGCTAGGGTGAGGGTCTCTGCAGGATGCCAAACGCTGGCCTCAGCCCCGCCAGGCGGTGAGCACCCCTTGTGTTCAGGGCAGGAAACCTAGTTCCTACTTCCCCAGCCCCTTGGCCTGGGCCCAGTGGGGGCTAAGAGCTGGGCCTAAGGGTCCGGAGGAGGACAAGTGAGGACCAGCAGAGGGGCCTGCACCCCCCTGCCACCTGCTGTGCTTCCCTGAGTTCAGCTCAGGGGAGGTGGGTGCCACGAGGCTGGTTAAGTGCTGAGGTGGGACCTGGTCCTTCTACCCTCTGGTATGGCCTGTGTCATTGCTGGTGGTTTGTTCCCTTTGGCCCTGTGGTGAGGAAGGGGTGACAGTGAGGCTGCCCTGGAGGTGCCCATGATGCTGGGCACCAAGAGAAGGCAAAGAAGTGGATATCCAGGGTGAGCTTGGGGGAGTGAAGCTGCTCCCACGTGGGTTGGGCAGCTAGAGGCAGAGGAGAGTCATGGTGTGAGGTCCAGGGACACCAGAGCGTGGGCACTAGGGTCCCTCAGCTCATTCAGCTCTTGGGATCCTGAGGGCAGTGTGGGCCCTCCATCTGTTCAGTCCTGGTATGGGCATCTGTTTTGGAGGCCTGGGAGCGAGGTAGAAGGGAGATGAGCCTGGGGATTTAGACACGGAGCCCCAGATGCCACCATGGGGCTTGGCAGTGTCCTCAAGGAACTCTGCCCCTGAAATAATGGGGGGACACAGGCCAAGGACTCAGCCTGGAGTCTGTGCAAAGCGTCCAGGGTACGGTGCCCAGGCCGAGGCAATCTTTTGTGGACCAGGCTTGTGTCCACTGTATTAGCTCTTGACCTGCAGCTGTGGTGGGATTCCTGAAGGGCTTTCTCCTTCTAGGGATGGGAGGCTGGGCTGATGGCAAAATGAGCAGGTGGGGCTGCGCTGTGTCCACCTTGTACCCACCCTAGGCTAGAGCGTACTCCTAGCCCTTGAGGGCCTTCACATCCACAGATGCTGGAACACAGGAAGGAGGGCCGGGAGCTAGGGTTGCACTGGGAGCCATGGGAGCTGCCTGGGATAGGGTAGCTCCCTGAGGTGTATCAGCCTGGCTCTCAGCGGGGCTTCCCTGGACTCCTCACACTGAGGACTCTGCTTCCCACCCACCCATTTCCAGAGATGCCTTTGACCAGAGCCCTAGCTTGCAGTGCAATGCCAGCCCAGCCCAGGGACCAACACCTCCCTCCCTAGCCAGTCAGCCCTCAGCCCTAGGGGTCTATACCATACTGAGAGAAGCTAGGGTCTGGCTCAACCTCTTTCCTGGCTGCCCTAGAGTCAGGTGTCTGCTTTTTCTGCCCATTAGCTTTGTGGGAAGGTCTGTCCTCTGGAGCCAGCTGCCTCTCAGGGCAGGTGGTCAGCAGCTCCTCCCCTTGGGGAGAGAGGACCTTCCCAGCTGGACGAGAGCAGAAGCCTTAAGGCCAAGAAGTGTTTGCCTCCTTCCAGGGGCCTTGTCCCGTGGTGAGTCAGCATCAGGTGACGGGAGCAGTGCGAGGACAGGGTGGACGGACGTTCCTTGCTTGGTCCCTCAGGTGCCAGCAGCTTCTGCCCTTCATGGCTGCCAGCACCCGAGGCTTGGCTCCTTGCAGGGAGAGAGGAGGAGGTCCAGGCTGGGTGGTGGCAAGTTGGTGGCTTCCTGACAGGAGCCAGCAGCTCCTTACAGCCATGCCTGGGCCCCGTTCTGGTCCCTTCTATGTAGCTTGCAGGGAGAAACCCCAGGGAATCATTGCTGGCCTCCGTGTACTCCTCTGCCTGCTTCTTAAAGCTGCAGTCCCCGTAAGTAGGTACCAGTAGGCCTCAGCATACTCATTGCCCTCAGCCCAGCTTCCAGGACACTGGCTGTGCCCCTCTGTCCTCACCTGGCACCTCTCCCCACACAGCCTCAGGTGTGTGTTGAGTGCCAGGAGGGCCTTCTCTGCTCGAAGTGCAGTAACTGCAGCCTGGGGTGGAGGAAAGGGGTCCTTCTCGGCTCTCCCACCTTCATTTCTTCTGCTGTAGTTTCCTCCTACTAGAATTCTTTCCTGCAAAATCCAGCTGAGGAAACCATCCTACACTTCTGGGATTCTCTCTGAGCACAGACCACGTCTTGGTCTGAGTTTGAGTTTGCCTCTGCCTCCTAGCCTTGTGCTGACCCTTGACTCAGGTCAGCTCTTGCTTCGAGGTGGCACCATGCCTCGGGAGGTGCTCGCACTGTCACTCGGTGTCGAGTTGAAGGGTTTGCTTCTCTGTTTCTGTCCTCTCGCTATGTGGGTTTGCGTGTCCTGCTTGCCTGGGTATTCTAGGAAGCACCAGCATTTCCCAGGTCCCTGGAGCCAGGGTTGGACCCACTGGTCTCTGGCCAGTGCCTTGGTTTCTGTGTCTGTCTCTTGAGGATGGGAAGATCATGTCGTTGTTGAAGGAGCTGCTGCAGTTAACATAATAAAGACTTTCACACTCCCCAAACAGGGCTGTTTCTTCTCTTCCCCAAGCTGGGCTGCTGTAGGGTGCAGTGGACATCTTCTAGTGCTCTGGGGGATGGAACTGCAGCTGGGTGACCGCGTTGCCAGCTTGGTGGTAAGCCCATGCAAGCTGATGGTGGAGATATCCATGGAACTTCTGGTGGGATCTGAGTGGCCCAGCCTGGGTGGCGGATGTGGCTGTCCACCCAGGCCTACAGCCATTACACTGAGGACAGAGGTGACCCTGCCTTTACTTTTCCTCAGGATGATACGGAGCCCTATTTCATCGGGATATTTTGCTTCGAGGCAGGAATCAAGATCATCGCTCTGGGCTTTGTGTTCCACAAGGGCTCTTACCTGCGGAATGGCTGGAATGTTATGGACTTCGTGGTGGTCCTCACAGGGTAGGTGGGCTGACTGGGCTGGTGTATAGGGTCCTAGTGGCCGTGGCATTCCTGAGCCATTATCCTCCTGAGATGGGGCGGAGACCTCTGATGTCCCTAAGGGTAGGGGCCACTTTCCCAGAGAGGCGGAGCTTTTCTTCCTGCTCTGCTTGGGGAGTAAGGGCCTTTCCTCTTACTCACCAAGTTCACAGGAAAGGTGGCCACTGGGTTTTGTTCTGGTGCGGCCCACTTGCCCACTGGACAGCATCCTGGGTCTACCAGTGACCTCAAGAGTTGGTGGGCACTGGCATTGGGGTGCCTCCTGCGTGAAGAGCCACAGGCCATGTCTTCCTGAGCACTGTGTCATCCCCCCCCCCCCCCCACCCCGGCCATGTGTATCCCAAGTTCTCAGTTCCTGCCCAGGAAGGTTGCTTCCTCAGCGTGTCCTGCCTGGCCCCTTCTCCTTGCTGCATCCCCGTGGTGGCGCCCTAGTCCAGGCCCTTCTCCAGCCCCTACTGCCCTCATCCTTGTCCAGTAGGCTCTTTATATTTTCTTCTGGGGCAGGGATTAGGGCTGCCATGGTGCCAGGGGCACGAGACTCGTGGAATCAGTGTGCGTAACTGCATCCCTGGAGCTCTGTCCTGGCCAGGAGGGCCGTGCCTTTCCCCTTGGAGCACGTGGTCTGTGGAGGCTCAGAGCCCAGGACAGAATGGGGAGAGCATCTAGCCCTCATAAGCAGAAACACGTCCTCTGGGGTCCAGGTGGGTAGCCGCTGTGTTCCCTGCTCGTGCCACTGCAGGCAGCCTGGCAGGGTCGGAGCATGTGGGAGGGTGTTGAGCACTGGGCAGAGGTGATCACTGCTTCCATGCGTGGGAGGGCTCCTGGCTCTGGGCTCCTGGGTGAGGCCCTCTAAATGTGTGCCTACTACCTCCTATCCTGGGCAGCTCCCACTCGCTTCACGCCCCTGTGTGTTGGCGGGCGGGGGGAGGGGCACGGGGAATGACACTGTGCAGGGCTGGGAGCCACCTGGGGCACACCCAGGGCCTGCCTGCTTGGAGACGGTGCGTGTGCCGTGTAGGGATGGATGTCCCTGTGGCAGTGGTGGCTCCTCTGGTGACATTGGAGGGGAAGTGGGGTGTATGCCTCTCTCGGAGGGTCTGGCTCCCACATCCAGAGCCACCACAGAGAAGCCCAGGAGTCACTGCCTTGTTTACATGTCTCTGTCCCTCAAGACCCAAGTCTCAGAGGACAGCAGCAGCATCTTAATTTTCAGGGGTCCCTGGAGCCAAGCCTGGGTGGCTCTCAGGAGGGACCATGGGCCTCTGTGGAGCTGATGGAGGTTGGGGCAGAAGGGTTTGATGGGGAGCGGTGTGGGGCGCAGGGCCCGCGCTGGGGTGCTGGTCTTAGAGGGACGCCGGGCCCCTGTTCTCACAGTGTGGACACCGACTCCTGTTCCCTCTGTGTGCATGTGGTGGTGATGCAGCCCGGGCAGTGTGGGAAGCGCCGTCCTGGGAGATCCAGGAAGAGGAGGGAGGCCCAGGAACTATGGTGCCCCGCTGTCTGCCCCTTCTCACCCCGTTCCTCCCCTCTGCTCTCCTGCCTCCTGTGTCCTTTACTTCAGGCTCCCAACCCCTGTCCTGCTCGGAGCTGCCGCTGCCTGGCGTTGGCCCCTCGAGGGCTACTTCTCTCTCAGCCCCTCGTGTTTGTGCTAGGTTGTATGGGAACCTCCAGGTGAGGGCGTCTGAGTTCTTGTAGAGCCATACAAGGGCCTCACTATTGCTCTCGGGGTGCTGGGAACGCGGGAACCCGTGCATGAGGGGAGGCACAGCCAATGGGGACTCTTGGGAAGAACTCTGTCCCCAGTCTCCTGATCTAAGGTCCCCAAGGGCAGTGGTGTGGCACGGGGTGGGGGAAGGCCTCTCTTGCACTCTGTTGTTTTTAATTAGGGTTTACATAATTAGTGCTCAGAGGACTGGAGGCCAGGAGGGGAGAGACAGACAGCACCCTGGCCCGTTGCCTGGTGACTCCTCGTGGAGTCCCTGGGCTTCTGAGGCCAGTGAGGAGGCTGGGAAATGTCCCAAGGGATCTGTGCCCCACATCTGCCTGTATGCAAGGCTGGGCACTGTGTGACTGCCCACTTTGCCTCCTCTTTCTAGCACCTAAGCTAGTTCTCCGACTGCTGGGCTGTGAGAGGGGAGGGGCCAGCCTAGCCGGCAAGCTGCAGTGACCCTGAGGGTCCCAGGGATTCCTCTGCACCTGGGGCGACGTGTGGGCAGCTTTCTGGGCCCTGAGGCTAGTAGGACGGAAAGAGGAGCCCAGCCCTTCCCCCATGCCCGGTTTTGATCCTTGCTTCCAGGTGGCTCAGTCTAGGGGTGACAGCCCTTGAGTGAATGTGGGTGGTAGCTAGGTCCCTGCCTCGCCCTCAGGAGGCTCCTGGCTCACTGTAGTGCCCTGGGGCTGTTCGCCCAACACCCCCTGAGCTCATTCTCCCATTGATCACACCTGGATTCAGTGTTCAGAAATGTCTGTTAAGTGGTGAGACCCTTGTGGGCCGAGCAGCAGAGCCCTGGCCAGCACAGACATTTCCCACCCCCACACATCCCACCTGACTGGAACAGAGCTCTCCTCTGCAAGCCCTACACCACAGCCACCTGCCGGTTCGTCCTGGCGCACACAGTCCCAGGCCTGGGTGGGACTCCAGTGTGCTGCTTTCTCCTGTCTCACCCCATGCCCCGTGTTGCCTGCAGCCAGGGCACACCTCAACCCGTGTGCCCCCTCCCTGCCTCTTCTGTCAGGGCGCTGCTGGGTGTCGACACATGACAAAGAGCCAGCACTGGAAGGCGTGGATGGGTGGCGCCAGGTGCCCTGAGAACACGATCAGGAGTGTGGGAGCAAGCTGCATGTAGTGAGCAGGGAGCTCGGGCCTAGGGCACCGGCCAGCCTGCTCCATAGGGATCTCGGAGCAGGGAACGGGCGGAGACCAGAGGAGTGCTGGGTTTATCCCCAGAAGAGCCCGGCCTGTCCCGCATGCGGCATGCCAGAAGGCTGTGCTGAACCCCGGGACATACTGGGCTGGGGCTGGGAGGCGCGTCCTTTGTGAGTTTTTCCGGTGGGCAGTGTGTTCGGGGGGACGGAGGCTCAGTCCATTGCTGGGGGTTCGTAGACTATCTGAGTGCAGGTCAGGGTGGATCTGCAGGTGTGAATGCCATGGGACCCGTCAGGGAAGAAGGCTGTCCAGGCCCTGGGCAGCAAGGGCCTGTTCACGCAGAATGGGAGCCAGGGTGCGCAGGGGCTGGCCGGGGTGTGAGGCTGGGAGTGTGCCTGGACTAGTCCCGTTTCTTTGAATTTGGAAGCAAGAAGTTAGCTGGGGAGTTAGGGTTAGGGGAGAGGTAGGAGACAGAATTGCAGAGCAGGAGGGGAGGGAAGGGAGAGGGAGAGGTGGAGGCCCCCGGGTGAGGAGTGAGTGGGGCCCCTTTCACCATGCTTCTTCAGCATTGCATCGTCTGGCTGACGGCTTCCCATCGCTGGCCTGCCTTATTTGGAAGGATTTGCTGAAAGCTCCTCCCGCCTTCCACTGCCTCAGGTTTCTGGGACCATAGCTGTGATCACACAGATGAGTCCCTGCCCTGGTAGAGGCTTCCCTCCCCGGTCAGATGGACGGCAGGGGTGGGTATCAGGGGCCAGGCATGGCCACAAGGTGAGGGCATCCTTTACCGGTGCTTGGATACCCAGGAAACCGGGGAAGCAGCTCTGGTGAGGAGGGCGGGGGCCGGCAGTGGGGGTTGTGGCCATGGGGAGGTGGAGGTGGCCATGGGGTGTTGTGGTGTTGGGCAGGGTGGACGTGGATGGGAGTAGGTTGGCTGGGAAGATGGGACTGTGGGAAGCCCCAGTGCCTTTCCTGTTCTGGGCTGTTCCTCCTTCCTGTCCTTGCAGGTCCTGGCCCCTCAGGATGCCCTGCTCACACCCTTTGGTACTGAGGTCAAGCCCAGGGTACGGTAGGCCAAGGATCCATCCCTGTTCTGGCTCAGTCTTGCCTTTGAGGATGGCAGAACCCGTTCCTGCTCAGGCAGGTGGCTCCCCTGGGGACACTTGCAACCGCAGTGTCTCATTTTACTCCAAATTAAACTGGGATTTCTTTCCAGGACATGTAATTAGAGCTTAGGTTCCTCCCTCTCTGGACTTGCTCCTGAGGGAAGAGGGCTGTGAGAGGGAGGCCGGGGCCCCTGAAGCTCAGAGAGGGGCCCTGTCTGCCTGGGGCCACTACGGGCCTGAGCTGCCTGGGGTTTCAGTTGACTCTTGACCACCAGTGATGACTGGCAGCTTCTGCTCCTCTGGGGGCTGGAACACAGGCCTGGTTTGGAAGGTCCTGGGGAGAGTAGGCTGAGAAGGGGGGTGCATCAGGCCTGTGTTGGGCCCAAAAGACGCCCTATTGGGTGCAGAAGGTGCCAGAGACATAGTATCTTCCACCGTGACCTGAGACATTATATCTGCACACAGGGGATAGGTGACTGTTTGAGCAACAGTGCCTTGGGAGTGAATGTCGGCTGACCCTAGTGTGTACCTGGAAGTGACCAGAGCCAGTGTCATGCAGGGCTCTTCTCAGCCCCAGACCTCTGACTATGACCCAGCTAAGGTCCCTGTGGTGGTTGAGTGGAGCATACTGGCATGTCTTGGAGCTGGCTGGGTGAGGTGTGCGGGGGGTTCTCTGTGCTGCTCAGGTCGGCCTCTGGTGGCCGGTGTGCCTTGTGGTAGGGCTTGCAGCATAGGGGTCTCTGTGCTGGTCAGGTAGGGTATGTTGTGGGGTCTCTGTGCTGGTCGGGTAGAATGTGCTGGGGTCTCTGTGCTGGTTGGTTAGGGTGGGGGGGAGTCTGTGCTGGAGGAAGACATGCATAGGGTTGTCTTGGGTATGCTGAGGGGCCTCTGTACTAATGAAGTGGCATTGCCAGGGGTCTCTGTGCTGTTTGGCTGGGATGTGTTAGTGGGAGTCTTCGTGCTGAGGGGGTCTCTCTTTGTGCCTGTGGGGTCTCTCTTGGTCAGGGGAGTGTGGGAGAGGGTTTCTCTGCAGTGGTGTGGGCCTTACCGAGGAGAGCTCTGTTCTGGTCAGGTGGGATGTGTGGGGGTGGGAAATGTCTGTGCTGGTTGGGTTGGGTGTGCTGAGGTGTTTGAAGGTCAGGTGGGGCAGGCTGAAGAGTGTCTTTGTTTTTTGCCTAAGGGTTAACATTATCTTTGCAAGGTTTGACCCCCCACTCCCTCATGTGGCTGGAACTGGTTGTGTGGGTGGATTCTGATAGCATCTCCTGCCATGGCAGAAGGAGCTTCTGTGCCCAGAATCTGGGGTCTGAGGTTGGGTTAGGATTAGGGTTATGAATCTGGTGTCAGGAATCTGGGTTTGGGTTAGGGTCAGGGCCAGGAATCTTTGACCTGGGATCTGGAATTGGCTTGGGGTTATGGTTAGGATTATCAGATCTGGGTTTTGGTTAAGGATCTCGAGTCTGGGATCTGGAGTTGGGTTTGGGTTAGGGTTATGAGTATTGGAGCTGGATTAGGGTTGGGTCTGTGGTTAGAATTTTGGATCTGGAGTTGGGTTAGCATTCTGGGTTCTCGGATCTGAGTTTGGGTTAGGATCAGGGTTAGAGATGTGAGGTCTGGGATCTGTTATTGGGTTAGGATTATGGTTAGGAGCATTGGAGCTGGGTTAGAGTTAGGGTTATAGTTAGAATTTGGGATCTGGGGTTGGGTTAAGGTTAGGATTATGGTTAAGGATCTGATGTTTGGTATCTGAGCTTGCCTTAAGGTTAGGGTTAAGGATCTGGGATCTATGATACAATTTTAACTTTGTTTTATTGTAGCAATTCACTTACTAGATCACTGATGAAAATTTATCCTAAGAAAACTGATTAGTGTAAAGGTAACCCTGTGAATGTACAGGTATGTACCTTCCAGTATTCAGCTAAGGCATTTGAAATTAAAATTTTTTTTCTTCTTTCCCAAATTTACTAGTGTTTTGAACTACATGCTTATGGTTATTTTCTAATGTGAACTGGTGGGTAAAGCCAGGTTTAAGAATAGCAACAGATATAGAAAAATATGGGAAAAAAATCTTTTGGTAAATATCCCATTAAAGAGATTGGTTGGATTCAGAGAAGAGGCATCAAGATTTAACTACTGCGACCCATGCGAGGATAGGAAGCTGAGGTAGAGTGGTGACTTAAGTGAATGACTTAGGTGCGGAAGATTAATATGTTAAACACTGTATGGTTTCTCTGACTTGGAAAACCCAGAACACAGACATTCTTTGGGACCACATGAAGTGATAGCCGGAGTTGGGGGAAAGGATAGGGGGAGGGTGGTAGGGTAGAAAATGGGAAGGGATTGTAAAGTCGATATGATACATATGTGTACGAAACACCCAAATTCATTGTAAATACTATGTATTACATATGTATATTAATAAAAATAGTGGAAGGAGAAAAAGGATCTGGGATCTGAGGTTGGAATAAGGTTAAAGATCTGAGATCTGAATTTAGGTTAGGATAGGGTTAGGGATCTGATGTTTTGCATCTTCGATTGGGTTAGTGTTCTGGAGTTGGTTTAGTGCTGTGGCTAGGCATTTGGGACCAGGGATTAGGTTAGAGTTACAGGTGGGTGACTGGGTTTGGTTAGTTATCTGGGATCTGGGATCTGAATTTAGGTTAGGGTTAGGGATCTGGGACTGGGTCAGGGTTACAGTTTGAGGTCTCAGATTTGGGATTGGATTGGGTTAGGGTTCTGGGACTGGTTTAAGGTTAGGAATCTTGGGTCGTGCCTTAGTTGCTTTTTCATCACTGTGACTCAGTACCCAACATCCACAATTTAAGGGTAGAAAGATTTATTTTAGCCCAGTTTCAGATGATCACAGTCCATTCATTGGCAGCTGGTAGTGATGGAAGCACAGGGTGGGAGTGGAGGTGGAGGAGCTTTTCATAACATCAGGGGCAAAAAATCAGTTCAGGGAGAAAGGATAGAACTATTGCCTCTTCTTCCAGGTCCAATTCCAGGGATTTACCCTTTCTAGGGTAAGTGTCAGAGCTCCTGCCTCCTGGGGGTAAGCCCCAGGCACCCGCCCCTTCCCTCCAGGCCCACATCCCAAAAGTCCATGGCTCCATAGGTATGCTACCACATCCAAACTCGTGAGGCTTTTGGGTGACACTGCAGATCCTAACTATGACATCCTATTCCTGGCCCCCAAAAAACTTTCACCTCCTTATGCAAAATGCATTTAGTTCTTTTTAAAAAGTTACAAAGTCTTAACAGTTTGAGAACTGCTAGAATGTCCAAATCCAAAGTCTCCTCTGAGAAGCAAGGTGCACGCTCAGCTGTGAACTCCTGTGAAAACCAAAGAGATGTTAAACACTCCCAACATGCAGTGGCACAGGGTGAACTTTGCCTGTCCAGAAACGACAAGTAGGATGATAGAAAGCAGTCAGATCGGAGCAGGGACAAAATCCAGCAGGTCCTGAACCAAACCCTGCAGGTTCATTAGGTCCTGTATCCACCATCTTGTACAAGCTGTGGTGAGATGTGAATTCCAGAGGGCTTGGGCGGCCCCGCCCTACAGCAGTGCTGCTGGCTGCAGCATCTGTCTTCTGTCCTTTTAGGCTGGATCTGCTCACAGCCTGCAGCTTTTCTCAGCCAACAGTCAGTGTTTCTGGCATCTTTATGTTTCTGGAGTCTACACTGCGTTTTAGGCTTCTCCTTCGCAGTTTCACACATTGCCCTCCAGGGGGCACACTGCCTGGTCTCCAAGACCTTCCTTTGAAATCTGCAGAGAAGCCTCAGTGAACCCCCAACTCAGTGCTTTGCAAGCCTGTGAAGCCAGAGCCTTGTGGATGTCACTGAGGTCCACTGCTGGCTTGAGCAGTCGCCTGGCCCCCTTTGGACAGTTGCTGTGGAGGCCTGAGTTCTTAGATGGTTGAACTTGTACAAGCATTTTCCCCTTTGGCCTTACCGGATGCCCTGGGATCTTTTTCTCTCCACCCATTCTTTGGTAAAGGGTGGGGTGTCCTTGATTCCTGATACCCCTTCAAGAGTCTTTTTTTATATTCTTGCTTCCTCGTACTTGGCTTCTGTTTAATGCTGATCTCTTTCACTTCCCTGTGCCCTTCTGCCATTTTTCCTGGATTTCACCATGGAATTGTCTAAAAGCTTCAAGGAGTACCCAAGTGACATCTAGAGATTTCCTCCACCAGATTAAGTTGTCCACCAACCTTAATCTCAGTTTTAGGCAATGTCTTTGGGTAAGGGTAAAATGCTGACACTCAGTGCCACAGCATAGTGTGCACGGTTCTTAGACCACATGCCAATGAAGTTCTCCTTCCCATCTTAAACTTCCTGAGCCTGGCATTTGCAGTTCACATTGCCTTCAGCGTTTTGGTCTCTTGAGCTCCGACTAGAATCTTCCAACAAATTTGGCTCACAGTATTCCAAGGCTTTTCTAGCCAGTATCTTCAAACCTTTCCAAACTCCTCTACCCAGCCAGTTCCAAAGGCTTTTAAACCACACGATCAGGCAAAGTTACAGCAACAACCCCACTTCTGGTACTAATTTATGTCTTAGTTACTTTTTTGTTTCTGTGAATCAGCATCTGACACCCATGATTTAAGGAAGGAAAGATTTACTTAGCTCACAGTCAAGATAATCACAGTCAGTTCACAGGCAGGAGCAATGGTATAAGTACATGGTGAAGGCAGAGACAGCTCCTCATGGCATGGCACAGTGAAGCCAAGTCAGAGAAGAAGGGATGAAGCTGTCCTTCCAGGTCCTGTCTCAGTGATCTGCCCCTTCTAGGTCAGGCCTCAGTGTTCTGCCACTTCTGGGTTAAGTCCCAGGCACCTGCCCCTTCCAGCCAGGCCCCACCTCCCAACAGTACATGGCTCCATAGTTACCCACCACATCCAAATATGTGAGGCTTTGGGGGGATACTCCAGATCCAAACCATAACAGAGTCTGGGATTGGGTCCCCAGGCACTATCCATGGGGTGTTATTAGTTACTTAGGGTATTCCTGATCAGAGGCTGTGCACCCAACCTCATTTTTTAGTGGAGGACTCAGGAGGTGTACTGAGTATCTGTAGCCCTTTAAGCCTGCTAGAGTCCGCTTTGAGTTCTGAACCCTGTGCCGTGTTAACGCAGACACTGGGTAGGTGGTGGTGGAAGCTCTGGACTCAGTGTTGCCTACATCTTAGGCACCCCTCCCTCCTCACAGTGCCCTCCCTGGGCTCCTTGTCCCTGGGAAGTGCCTTGAGCCTGCTGGTTATATAAGCCCCAGGAGGCACTGTCCTGGGGGTGGAGTCCCAGCCTCTCCCTGGCACATGCCCCCGCGCTGGTATTTATGGAGGACCTGGCCCACTCTTGTGCTCCGGCTGCTTTCCCTCTTCCCTGTTTCAGGAATCCTGGCCATTCTTGGATAGGGGCAAAGCCAGGCCTCCCAGGGCGCTGATGCCTGTCCACACATGAGGTGGCTGAGCCACTGCTGGGCCTGCCAAGAGTCGGGGGTCTGTGTTGCCTGGGCTGCTGTCGCCTTGGTCTCTGTCCCTCAGGTTCATCACCTAAGGCAGGTTCTCTGGCCATGGGGGTCTAGAAAGAGCCCTTCCCAGGGACCTCTGCAGAGCCTGGGTGGAAGCAGAGTGAGGCTGGGCCCTGGGCAGGGCCACCAGCCAGCGAGCAGACGTTGTGCATCTTACACATCTGAGGAGGTGGGCTTTGTATACCTCCTCCAACAGGGGAGGGCTCTGTCCCACTCAGGAGTCTAGGGAGTGCATCCTGAGGCAGGGGTGGACTCCGGACTGTCCGCCCTTTGTCCTCTGTCCCTAGGCAGCAGGTCCTTGCCGGGCATCATGGGACCAGGTCCCTGCCCCTGAGCTCTTGGGCTCACAGTAGTGATCTCCACATTCCAGGTCTGCTCAGGATCCTGTGGTCTTCCAGGGAACTCAGGTGGGCTATGGCCCCCCACGTAGAGAGCTGCAGGTGTGGTAGGTTATACAAGTGACCGCTTTCCTTGGGAATCTTGCAGAGGGCAGCTGATGTCTGACTCCTGGTTACTCTGGTCGGTTGTGGAGGGACCTTTGGATGCCCAGACACGTTTGGATTTCATTTTGTGTTAGTGGGGGTTCGGGGGTTGGCGGTAAGATTCATGGGCGTTCCATCCAGGCTCACCCGGTTTTGAGGCAGTTTGTGAGAGAAATGTCGGGCCGGCAGGTAGCACGGCTGGGCTGGGACTGGCTGCTCCCCTTCCGTTCCTCTCGCACTGGTCTGTACAGCTCTTGCTGGCGGGCGGTGGTGGAGGCAGTGGCAGGAAGGCCTGTGGCTATGCAGCTCCTGACCCTGGGCATGGGCAGAGTGTGAGTGGCCTGGAATGGGGCTCCCCAGCCCTGGGCCTTCCCACTCCTCCCACCCCCCTGGAGGTGTATGCGCTTGAGCCGTGGCGTCTCTAGTTGGCAGCCTGACCAATTCCTAGTGGTGTCCTGCCACCAGACTCCACCCTGCTGCCCTGCACTGCTGCCTCCCCAGCTGCTTCTCCAGGCCCCGGGGGTCACTCTGGGCCCCTGTCCCACCACTAGTCCTCTCAGGCACCTCTAGCAGCTGCTGGCCTGGGAGGCCACGCTGGGCCCAGAGGTCCTGGTCTGTCCTTCGGGGCAGAACCTGAGTCATTGCCCCCCTCCACACCTCTCTCTTCTGCCCCTCCCCTCTTTCCCAGGGGGCCCTCTCGCCTGGCCCTCCCCTGAGCCCCTCCCGAGGACCCTGTGAGCCTGCTGCTGCGTGGAAGAGCCCTGCCCGGCGTGCTTGTTCCCTGGGGTGGGTTCCGGAGGCACACCCCGTGCTGCGTGTGGAGGCGGGGGCCTTCGCGGGGCCTCGGGCCTGGTTCTTCTCGTGGTAGGTCTGGGGCAGGGTGGGATGCCGAGTGGCTTCCAGGTGTCCGGTGATTCTTCCTCCAGGCCTGGTGTGTTGGTGCTGGCATGGTGAAGGCCCTGGTTGAATATGGAATCCAGCGTGTTGTTGGCTCCTCAGCTCCGGGACTCTCCTGCCTGTTGGCCCTTCCTCTGGGTTAGGAAGCCTGTGCACACCCTGGAGCCTGGCGGGGGCGGGGAGCCCGGGGAAGGCAGCCCTCTTGACCCCAGCCCCTACTGTCTCAGGCCTCGAGAGGCAGCCAGCCAGCTCGTCCTCCCCCTCCCCGGCCCAGCTGATCCCGTGGCGCAGGCTGACAGGAGGCCGAGGGCCCAGGAGTGGCAGCCAGAGTGGCCCATGGCCCATGGACACCCGCAGCTCCGCGGCCCCACCGCTGGACCGTGCTGCTCTGGCTCGTGAGCCCCTGACCCAGCGCCGCGGCCAAAGTGGCGGTGGCGCTGGGTTGCAGCCACCTCCTCCGAGCGTGGCGGGGTGGGCACTGCGAGCTCACAGGCTCACAGGGAAGGAAGGAAGCCGGTCTGGTGGGCCTTGTGCCCTGCGCTTCCAGTGACCCCACAACGTCAGCCCCTTGCTGACGTTAATACAACTTAGAATTTTAAAAAACTGACCCAATTCTACATTCATATTGTACCCTTGTAATAAATAGTACCGGGAAGCAGCGTATCCTTTTCGGTTTCCCTGAGGAAGAGCAAGGACAGGCCTGGGCGTGGTGGCTCCGGGAGGCTGAGGCAGGAAGATCCCAAGTCCAGAGCCCGAATGGGCAGCTTGGCCATATAGTGAGAGCCTGTATCAAAAAATAAAAAGGTCAGCTGCGTCTGGGCGCGCGGACTCCATCCCAGTGCGCCGGGAGGCCGAGCAGGAGGGCCACAAGTTCAAACTCAGCCTGGGCTACTGAGTGGTAGGTAGTGAGGCCCTGGCTCAAAGTGAAAACATAGAAATGGGCCAGGGTTGCAGCCCAGCGCGGGGGCGGGTTCTCTGGAGGTGGACTTGCTGCCGGGCTGGCCTGGCCACGTCCGGCCCCCGTCAGGCACACGGGGCGGTTTCAGACGCTGCAGGGAAGCCCGCCACGTTCTTACTTCCCAGAGTACGTGGACATTACGTTTGCCCTGTGCTAGCGCCTGTGTAGTGTGTAATAGCTTATGTCTTTAAAAAGTATGGGTTTGACTTAAAAGCTCTTCATTACTAAAAAAAGCTAACGATCGCATGCACCTTTGAGCCGTGGGCAGCTGCTGACTGCGGTGGTGGCTGTAGGGAGGCGGGGTGCCGTGCTGAGAGCCTCTTGGCGAACCCTGCTTCTCTGTGGCGTGGATTGCTGTTCCGAAGCATTTTACCCCCCGTAGAACATCAAAGAATTAGAGACAGTTTAGTTTAGCTGGGCCCAGCTGTTTGGGAGGCCAAGGCAGGAGGGTCTCAAGTTTGAGCTCAATGGACAAGTTAGCCACTTACTGGGACCTTGTCTCAAAATAAAAAATAAAAACGGGCTGGAGATTCGCTCTGTGTGAAGGCCCTAGGCCTTCGTACCTGCCCCCGGTATCTTCTCAAACCCTCCCAGGGCCCCTTTGCTGTCGTGTCAATGACGTCCTGGGCAGCTCCGGGAGCAGGCCACCTCCGAAGGCCGCCCGGGTCCCCCTGCGAGCAGCAGGCCGCCCCCCCAGTGCTGTCCCTCGGGCTGAGAGGTCTGGCACGTCTCCGGCCCCTGCTTCTCACCTCGGTCTGCTCTGCTCCCACCATTGCCACACTGGGCGTCTCTCTCTCCAGAGTGTCAGCCTGCAGAGCCACCCACGGGTGGACCGAGGTTGTCCCTGCCAGTGGCGTCTGGACCGCCGGGGGGTGAATGGAGCATCTAGAATGCGTCTTTTGCAGAAGGCTTCCGCCTCACCCTCTGCCCGGCTCCGCCACGTGAGTCACTGCCCACTGCAGCGGGGGCCTCCTGACGTGCACTTCTCTTTTTTCTTTCTTTGAGATGGGTCTCCCTCTGTCTCTCAGGCTGGTCCTGAACTCACCATGTAGCTCATGGTAATCCTCCTGTCTCAGCCTCGCGAGTGCTGGGATTACGGGCGTGTGCCGCCATGTCCAGCTTACGTGGTGCTGGGGAATTAAACTCGAGGCCTTGCGCTTGCGAGGCAAGCACTTTAGCGACTCTGCTGTGGTTTTCTTAGCTAATAAGGCCTGCAGGTTGGCCTGCGGCTCGATCTCGGATGCACAGTGGGTGTTGTGTGGCACGAGGGCCACCTTCATCTCCTTGTACCTCTCTGTCAGGGCCCTTGCGGGAAGAGGCGCCTTGTCAGATGAGCAGACACATTTTATTTTTTTCCCCATTTTCATTGGTATATAAATATACATGAGCAGAGATTTTTAAAGGAAAATTCTGTTTTTGGCATTTCAGTTCGAGTGGACTAAACCCAGGCTGTCACGCACGATGGGCAGACGTTCTGCCACGGAGCTACATCCCCAGCCTTACGAGCCCTTTTTACTGAGTAGTAGGTCTTAACTATGGGTTTAAGGTGCACAGTGAACCGCTGTCATGGCTTGGACTTGAAATGTCCCCAGATGGCTGGTGGGGCTTGTGGAGGGTAGCAGGGTAGCAGGTCAGCGGGCTGGTCCATTGACGAGGTCAGACTCTAGTGGGGATGCTGGGAGGGGATGACTTGAGGGGGGTCCTGGTTGAGGGGAAGGGCTCATGGGGCCGTGACCATGGGGACCAGAGCTTGCCCGTCACCCCTTCCTCCTGGCCCGGCCTCTTGCTGCACAAGCTAAGCAGCTTTCCCTCTCTTGCCCTCTGCCACGGTGCTTCTGCCTTGCCACGGGGTTAGGGTTAGGCCCTAAACCAGAAGGGACGATGGCCGTGGTCTGAACTTCTGAAATGGGGAGCTAACACAGACCTTTCCTTTTGTAAGCTGATTTCCTCAGGAATTTTGTCATGATGCACCTGACAACCCAGCTGCCATCCAGGTGGCATTGTTCCAGATACAGAGCACGTGCAGAGAGACTCGGTGTTTACGCCTGAGAATGGTCCAGACAGGAAGTGAGCGCTGGCTGCACAGTCAGCCTGTCCGAGCTCCGGGTCCCAGCCCAGGCTTCCCCCACCAGCCGTGAGAGCTCTAGGTCGTGTCTTCTCCCAGCCTTGGGATTCTGTCTCTGACGAGGCCACCGTGGGGCCACCGGTGTGACTTACTGGGCCTCAGGTCCGCCTTGCTCTTTGTGTCACGGAGATTCTTCATTCTCAGACCCCAGGAGCCGGCGCAGACCTTCCCCTTGGCTTCCTGCCCTGCCTGGGCCCTCCCGGTGGGGCCCCGCTCATGGGGGCACGGGCAGGGTGGGTCTGCTCAGCTCGGCACTGTGCTGCTCCGTGTCCTGTGCTCCCTGCAGTGGCTTCCCTGCCTTCTCTTTGCCTTCGCCGCTTGGCTGCCTATCGATGCCGGAGGCCTGACCTCTGCTTACCTCAGCCTCAGCAGCCCTCCTCGGAGGATGCCGTCATTGAGAGAGAGACAGAGGGAGGGGCGGTTGGAGGGGAGGGTACCGGGGGTGGAGCCCAACCCCCAGCTCTTCACACTGAGCTTCATCCTTAGCTCAGTTTTCATTTTTGCTTTTGAGATGAGGTCTTTCTAAGTCACTAAGTTAGTTGCTCAGCCTGGACTTGAACTTGTGATCCTCCTGCCTCAGCCTCCCAGAGTGCTGGGATGACAGCACCGGCTCTAGTTTTTTATTTAAAGTGAAGGTCCTGCAACGTGTCCTGGTGTGAGCACCCAGAAGCCCTTTTCTGGGTGTTAGTTGCCCTGGTTTGAACATCTCAGGGCCTGGTGAGGTGTGGGGAGTGGCGGGGGAGTGGAGTTGTTCCTGGTTGAGCTCGCCTGATTCGCGTGGGGCACTGTAACAGGTACAATCATAATGGAAAGGCTTGGAAGGCTGCATGAATTACCAGATACACAGATCAGAAGTTAGCTGGTGGTGTCAGAGATGTGGATGTGCACGGTTGCTCAGCCCCCGTGAGACAGGCACGGGCGTGGAGGCCCCTGCATGAGGTCGGATGTTACCCGAGAAAAGACATCTGGTGCTTCCAGTTTTTGAAACACTATGAGCAAACTGCAGTACGCATTTGTGTACAGGTTTTGATGTGAACAGAAGCTTTCATTTTTCTGAGATAAATGACAGAATTCAGTCGCCAGTTGGCATTACAGTTGCATCTTTAGTTATAAGAAACCACCAAACCTTCATGGATTAGAGAGGATGTACAGTTTTCCGCCATCGGTGTGGGGTAAATGGAGTTTGTCCGCTACCAGCGTCTGGTTTTGTGCTGTCTCACTCAGCTGCTCGTAGGCTGGTGGCTGGGCATCGGTGTAGCTCTGATTTACAGTTCCCTGAGGACCACCAGTGCTGGACAGTGCGTCAGGCAGCCCACTAGGACACAGGCAGACTACACAGGAGGAGACGTCTTGCCAGGTTGGATTTACAGGTGGCAGGTCAGCTCCTTCGCCGCTACGTGTGGTTTTCTGTTTCTTTTGGTATTGTCTTTGGTTCTGCTTCTCGGGCAGTGCAAACCTCTGGTGTGGATTTGCCAGTGTTCCCTCCTGGTTTCTAGAAGCCAGCAGGCGAAAATGGTGTCAATGTCTCTTTAAATGCTGATGGAATTCCAGGGTGAATCTGCTCTCCAGGCTTGGAGATTTCTTTTGGGGGGAATTTCAGAGCCTGGATTCAGTTTCCTTAGTAGTCATGGGGATATTCACATTATCTGTTTCGTATTTGGTGACCTGTGTCGGTCGTCTCTGGTGAGGTTGTGGTTCGTGTAGTCTAAGTTGTCCGGTTTCTTTGTGTGTGATTGTCGTGATATCCGTTAGTCTTCCGGTGTCTCCAAGGTTTGTAACGCCGTGCTTTATTCCATTCCTTATGTTGGTAATCTGTGTCCTTTTTTGTTTTGTTTTGTCAGTCTGGCTAGAGTTTGACAATTGAACATTTTATTTATGTTTTTATTACATTATTTCCTTCATTTTGTTTGTTTTGGGCTGATTTCCCTTTTTCTTCTCACAGCTCCTGGGCAAGAGCTTAGACTAATGGTATGAGACTTTTCCTCTTTTCTGCTGTATACCTAGAGTGCTGTAAGTTTGTCTCTCAGCACTACTTTAGCTGCATACCACACACTTTAATATACTGTATTGTTGGTTTATTTCAATTTTATGTATTTTTAAATTTTGTTTAGACTCTATCATGTAGGCATTATTTAGTATCCAAGCATTTGGAGCTTTTTTAGTACCTTTTTGATACTGGTTCTGGTTTGGTTTTGGTCAGAGAACACACTCTGTATGATTTCACTCTTTTGACTTTGTGAGCCTTCTTGTAGAATCAGGATTTTATCTTGGTATATGTCCCGTGAGCTCTTAGGAGGATTGTGTGTCCTGATATTGTGAGGAGAGCCCCTCAGATGTGGTCTCATTCCTGTCGAGTGGTTATTGACTTCTGATTATGTGTTGATTTTCTCTCTAGTCATCCTGTCAGGTCTTGAGAGAGCAGGATCTGTCTTTCATTTCAGGCATGTCTGCTCTTGTGTTTTTGTTGCTTTGCTGTACAGTGCTGTGGTGTTGGATGTGGCCTTCCCAGGTTTATGGTGAAGCGAAGCCCTTAATGCAACAGTACTGAGAGGTAGGGGTCCTTGGGGGTGCTTAGGCCGTGGGGACCCCACCCTTACTGATGGCGAGGACCTGCCAGGCCCGGTTCCCTTCTGTCTCTCTGCAGTGTGAGCAGGCCGTGGTCTTTCTTTCTGGGGAATGCAGCAGGGAGGCTTTGTCTTAGAAGCAGAGACCTGCCCTCACTGGACAGTAACCCTTCTGCCACCTTGGTCTGGAACTGTAAGAAATAAGTTCTGTCATTCATGACTATAAATTCCAGTTTCAGGTATTTCTGCTATAGCAACACAAATGGGAAGGCAAATAACCTTTAGAAGAATTGCTGTGTCTTCTTCATAATTTCTTTTTCATTCTTTTCTTTTTTTTTTGGGGGGGGGGGTTACTGATGCAGTGAAAATGGAGCCCAGGACCTTCACACTGAGCTATGTCTCCAGACTATTCTTTAGTTTTGATTAGAGACAGGGTCTTGGTAAGTTGTCAAGTTGCCCAGGCTGCCTTGAACTTGCAGTCAAGTGATGCCTCAGCCTCCTAAAGTGATGGGATTAGGGGCTAGAGGAATGGCTCAGTGGTTAAAACAGTTAAAAGTGCCTGCCTAAGTACCAGATTTCGATTCCCCAGTACCACATAAGCTGGGTTTGGTGGCACATACCTGTAATCCCAGCCGAGACTCAAGAGGCTGAGGCAGGAGGATTGCTCTGAGTTTGAGGCCACCCTGGGTTCCCTAGTGAGTTCAGGACCAGCGTGGGCTACAGAATGAGACCCTGTCTCAAAAACAAAACAAAACAAAAAAACAGAAACAAAATTTTAAAAAGTGATGGAATTATAGGTCTGCACCCCTAGGCCTGGCTTGATAAATTTCAAATTCACATGTTTCTCTATGTCTCTGGAAGTTTTGTGTCTCCTTTCTTTTATGTAAGTCTTATCCCTGCTGTTTCTCTTTGGTAGTGTGTGTACACAGTGCGTGCACAGCTTTTCTATCCTTGGATTTTCATCTTGCTCTATATGGTCTTCTTTTTTTGAGACAAGGTCTTGCTCTGTAGCCCAGGCTGGCCTTGGACTCACGGCAATCCTCCTGTCTCAGCTTCCTGAGTGCTGGGATTACAAGCGTGCACCACCACTGCTGGCTTACGTGATGCTGGGGAATTGAACTCGGGGTCTTGTGCTTGCTAGGCAAGCGCTTTAACCTCTGTGCCGTTCCTACAGCCCCCTACCATCATATTTGAAAGAAGGTGGGGTTTTTTTTTTCATAGATAGTGTATAATTGTGTTATGTTTATTTGATTCATTTTATTAGTTCTGTCTTCTTTTGGTTTACTTAGATTATTTCCAATTTGATACATGTTAGGACTTAAGTCTACTATTTTACTCTTTTGTGTGTGTGCTTTATCTGATCTGTTTTCCATGTTTCTACTTCATCTTTTTCCTGCCTTCCTTTGGCTCACCTGAAGATATTTTTCAGCTTTTCACTCTGATCGTCTGCTGTGTCTTGGTGTGCTGGTTGCCTTGAGAGTTGCAGTGTGCGCACAAACCTTGTGCCCGTCTCCCGGCGGGATTTACCAGTTCACAGAGGGTGGGAAGAGGAGGGGTCCCACCATCAGGCCCCGTTCACCCCGTACCACGTGTGGTCACCTGGCGCATCTCTCCTGCAAGCATGTAGCAGCGTGTGCGCTTTCCTTGGGCCTCAGGCGCCATGCAGGAAGCCGCAGCAGGAGGGCGGCTGCACTGAGTCACTCCTCGCTTTGCCCTTTCTTCCCGTTGATCCGTAGTTCCTTTGTTTCGATCCCACTCCTCTCTTGCTAAGCGTCTGGTGGTGACATACCCTGTGCTGGTTCCCCGTCCTGACTGCAGGGCCTCTGTGAGGTCAGGCGCCGTCTGCTAGAAGTTTTTCTTCTTGGTCCCTGGAAGTGTCCTTTTCCTTCTGCCTCTTCAGCTCTAACGCACGTCGGTTGCGCAGCCTTCCCGTGTGGCAGGTGAGGCCGGCCTGCTCGCATGTGCCCTGCACCTCTCCCACTGGGGCTCACCAAGTATTTTCCGCATGCCACACCTGGGACGTGCTGGGGGCGGCTGTGGAGCCCCGTCCAGCTCAGTCCCCCATCTGGAACACCGCTGTCCTCCGCCGCGGTCCCCTAGGCCCGGGAGCCTCTGTGGTGTCGCCCCTCCTTGTCAGCCCTCCTGGCCTCTGCTTTCTCTCCACTCACAGGGCCGTTTTCTGCCACCTGTCACTCAGGTGGTTGGTTCTCTCCTCTGCTGCTGAGTCCGTCTGCTTAGTATTCACTTGATTGTCGTAGTTTTCTCAGTGTGAGGTCCCCTGTCACACAGCAGCCATGGCGAGATCCGCTTTAGCGGCAGCTGTGGCCCTGAGTTGGGAACTTGGCCCACGAGCCTCAGACCTGGGTCCCTGATCCGGCTGCTGGTCACAGCCCTGCGTGCTGAGGTCAGCCCAGCCCTCAGGCATCTGGGACCTCCCAGCTGCCCAAACCTGTGGCTCCGCCCTCCAAAACCCCAGCTTGTAGGCCCCCCAGAAGTGCCCATGGTGCCCAGAACCCATGCCGTGGGCCTATCACATCCCTCTCCTGGTGTCCTGTCCCCAGGGCCAACCCCACAAAGGGGATGTGCCACGCCTGGACCGGATTGGGACAGCAGCCACATCAATACTTGACCTCAGCTTTCCATTTTTATGGACTTTTCTAGCACTTTTGGTTGCAGGTGGGAAATGAACTCAGAAAGCCAGTACCCACATTCTGGCCCGAGTATGTCCTGCTGGTGATGCAGGGGTTCTGCTGTCCCAGGTGTGTCAGCGCTGGGATCCTGCTGAGTCCACACCATGTGGTGCCTCCCTGTGTTCGTGTTGTGTGCCTGCATAGCTGGCTGTGTGCCTGTCTGGGTCCTTGTCTGCCTGTCTCTCTGCCATGTGTCCGGCTGGGTGGTGTGTCTGTCAGGTGTTTGGCTGGCTGTGCCGTGTGTTGGCGTCCATGCCCTTGGCATGTCTGTGTCTTGCTCTTGCCCTGTGTACAGAGGTGATGTGGTCGTGGTGACTGGCTGTGGCCACGGTTGGGCACGTGTGTTCTGAGAGTCTGACTCCCCATTTATTTTATAAGGGGTGCAGAAATTTGCACTTTGTCCTTTCTGTCCTCCTTCCCTTTTCCTCTTTGGGGTGCTAGGGATCTCACCCAGGGCCTCTGCGCTGAGCTACATTCTCGGGTCTTTTTGTTGTTGTTACGGGGTAGGTTCTTGCTAAACCACTAATCGGTCTAAGCTGGGCTTAACATGCGACCCTCCTGCCTCAGCCTCCCAGAGTGCTGGGATGACAGCCCTCACACCTGACTTTTTATTTTTTTTTCTTAAAAACAACTTAATAATGTAAACTTACACACCATGGCATCCACGCCTTCCCGGTGTGCGATTCCGTGGCATGCCGTCTGCTCACAGAGCTGTGCGTCCACCATCCCTGTCTAATTTTAGAGCTTTTATATCCTTCTCAAGAGAGGCCTGGTGCCATCCGGAGGCCTACGTGCACCTTTCCCTCCCCGGGCAGACACCGGCCGGCTTTTGCTCCGTGTGGTCTGTCCTGGTCATCTCCCCGCGTCCTGCATCTGACACCTCTCACCTGGTGTCCTGAGAGGCCCAACGTGCCGCACACTGCTGGTTTGTGGCTCTCTGTCAAGCCCGTCACTCTTCCTTTGTCACACTGTTTCCCTGGTGCTGGCCTCGGAGATCTGCGGGGGCCTCGGGTGAGGCTGCAGTGGCAGGTTCCTTCACTTCACGCTGTTTTGACGGGCGCGTTCCAGGGCCCGAGTGCAGGTCTGTGAGCACAGCACAGTCCTGAGGCTGTGGCAGAGGCGCTGCTGGGGGGAGGTGTTCCTGCCATTTTGTGGAATCCTCTTCCAGCCCTTCCAGGCCTCCCAGGCTCCTGATAACTGACTTGCCCGCCCTGTGAACCTCAGCCTGGTTTCTCTTTGCCCTCAGTGTGAGGCCACACATTACGGAATCACATTTGCTCTTGTAAATTCTGTGTGAGTCCTTTGCCACTTGTTTTTGGAAACTTCTGTGTGAGGCACACGTGGCCTCTGGATAGGACCACCCTGCCAGGAGCAGGAGGGGTAGTGAGAGAGGCCTGTGGCTGGAGCCCCCCCAACCCCCGCCTCAGGTGTGCTCCCCCACAGGTTGTAGGAAGTGCCAGGAGGCACGGAGCATGTGTGTGATTACCGTGTTATTGATGTTAATTGTTCACAGGATATCTGTAAGCCATTGCCTCAAAGTTGTTAATTTTATATTTTATTATTTCCATGGATGATAAACATTTTTCTTTATAAGTAAAAATTACTGATTTTCTTTAAGATTTTCATGATATGAAATAATAAAAACGGTGACTCATCAGCTTACTGTGCCGAGGTAGCCACTACTGGTGCTCTAGGCAGTGTCTTTCCTCCTGAGCCTGGTTTCTGGCACCTGTTTAAGGCGCACCATCAGTGCTGGTGTGATACCCTGGGGCACTGAAGACTCTCCGCTTCCACCAGGGTGGCCAAGGGTCCTGGAGCTGCAGGGACAGTCTTTCACCAGGCAGGCCTCCATCATCTTCCTGTTGATGAGTGTTTTGGTTATTTCCAGTTTTGCTTTTATCGATAAAACGGACAGACATCTTTACCGTACTTCTGATTATCTCCTGCCCTAGGAGGTGGAGGGCTTTCACACTGAGCTACGTCTGAAGACTGTTTTTACTTTTGACTTTGAGAAATGGTCTCACGAAGTTGCTAAGTTGCCCAGGCTGGGCTAGAACTTGTGATTCTCTTGTCTCAGCCCCGCTGGGATGACAGGCCTGAGCCTTTAGGCCCGTCTGACTGGCCTTTTATTTCCTCTGAGTTAGGGTAGAAGCATTTCTGCAGTCTCCCTCCTGCCTGTGCTTCCTTCTTGCTAGAGCCTGTGTGTGGGAGCCCAGGTCTCAGAAATGTGTCCGTGTCTGGAACAAGCCTTGATCTACTCTGTTGTCATCTTCTCAAAACATCTTCCTGTAAGGTTTTTTTCTGCATGTTTTTTGGTGAATTTGGAGATCCTTTTGTTTTACACCTAAGAATTCCTGTTCAGATGATTGTACCGCCAATCAGAATTTCTGAATTATTTGGAGAGAATCAAGATTACATTTAATGTATTTTTTCTTTGTCCAGGAATAGTTGGTCTGCGCATATATTCAACTTGTCTGCGTTTTCTGGATAGATTTTGTAGGTTTCTTCTAAAGATCACCCGTACTTTGAAAGGTGTCACACAATGGCTAGCGTGTATTAGTGCCGGTGTGTCTTGGCCAGCAGGCGAAGTCGGCGCCTCTGCTGTGTTACCTTCCTGGGCTGCCGGGCCAGGGGCAGGTGTCTGGCCCTTCTGAGCAGCGCTGTGCAGCCGCTTCCCTTTGGTGTTTTTCCTGTTGTTTGCCTTATCAGTGGTTCGGTTTAATTTTCCCTTCCTTCCTTCCTTCCTTCCTTCTTGTTTCCTTCTTTTTCTGTCCTCTGTTTTCCCCCTTCGGGGAGTACTGGGTTTGAGCTCTGAGCTACACCCCAACCCTCTTTATTTTTCACTTTGAGACAAAATCTTTCAGGTTCTCTGAGTTGCCTGGGCTGGGTTTGAACTTATGTTCTTCCTGCCTCTGTTTCCCAGAGTATTGGGATTTCTGGTAGGTACCAGTGTACCTGGCTGCTTGATTTCTTTTCAGCCCACATTCTCAGTGCAGGTATTGTAAACCCAATGCCTACTGGCTGCTTCTCCCTTACTCTTCCTGCTGTGATCTCTGAACTTACCTTTTAGGTTCCCTGGTAGATCTATCCGTCTTGTGGGTGTGAGGAGGAGGCATGGGCCAACTTGGGACTCGGGGTGGGGTCAGAGCTCTGCCCAGTGCTGCTTGGGTGTGAGTGCCCAGTGTCTGGTTTGGCAGCTCCCAGTGGGGCTGAGAGTTGGCACCTCCAATTTCCAGATGTCTTAATTACTTTGTTGTTTCTGGGACTGAATACTTGACATCACAATTTAAGAGAGGAAAGGTTGGCACAGACGCATCTGAAAGCCTTTCCAGGCCTAGGTCCATCCTGAATCCGACTCAGACATGCCCGGAGCCTTTCCCAGGACCTGGCAGCGTGTGCAGATTTGTAGACCCATTTGGAAGCTACTGAACGCCTAGGTGTGTCTTGTGCTGTGCTGGACTCTCCCACAGCCCTTTCAAGGCCCTCAGCAGCTTGGGTGCCTCTGTAGATGCCCCAAAAGCCATGTCAGGTCCATCCTGAACCATACCCGCTACCCCTGGAGCCCTTCCCAGGCAGCTTGCTGGCCTCCAAGGACCCTCCTAGAATCCATTCCAGGCCTAGGTCTGTCTAGCCCCTATGCCAGACCCACCCAGAGGCTGCACCAGGCCCGGGTCTGTCAGGGGCTGTGCTGGATCTCAGCCTAAAGTCTTGTTGGGCCCACCCACCCATCTAAAGGCCTCTGTGACCAGCTAGAAACCAAGCAAGGACAACGAGGAAGCTCCCAGGATCGGTACCTGAGTAGATCATACCAGACGACGTGACCCAGCGCCGTAGGACGTTTGCATCCAGATATGTGGGGTGGGATAACTGCTTATTTTCGATATTCTGTGTTTTGTGTTCTGCTGGGTTTCAGTGGTGGTTTTGTTTTTGTGTTACTTTTTCTTTGGTTTAGGTTCTTTTCCTAAAATTGAAAACAGTTTCCTCATTTTTTTCTTTTCTATTTCTTTTTTCTTTTTTGTGCATGTCCTCCTTACCCCCCTCTCTTTCTGCCTTCTTCTGTCTCTTTATCTGATAGTTCCTGAATCTCTCCCCCTCTTGATTAATGATCTGAGCATAGTATCATAAATATTTCTACAGATCTGGAAGTGACACTCTCACCCCTTCACTTGCAGTTCTCTCTGACTCATCTGAATCTTGCTTCAAATGCTGTTCTCTGTCTGCTGCTCCCTGTCTGGGGAAGGAGCACTGACAGACGCTCACTGTCGTGAGAATACTCCTCTGCTTTCCATTGCATATCTGAAGCTCTCTAATTGTCTGGGTTATATTATTGATATCAGTAGTACACTTGAATACATCAATAATAGGTTAATTTAGATATATAGTAAGAGTATATTGAACCTATTAATCTTGTGGGTAGAGTGGTTATGGTGTTAGTGTAGCTACCAGGATCTGCCAGTGAATTGTTAATATTGTAACAATTGTTAGTATTATAAATATAAACCTTTATTCAGAGTTTGGGTGTTAATATTGCTGAAGATTCAAGATCTGCTGATAAATGATCTGGCTATGGACCATATATAGTTCTCTTGTTTCTGCACCAACGAGTGGAAGAGATTAAGGTCTCAACAAAAGTCTGGGCATTGAGAACTCCTTCAAAATTATAGCTAAATAGATTGAAAATAAGTATAAATTCTAAAACTGGAACAAATTCCAAATAACACCTAAGGCAAATTGAACAAATGTATCTCTGGAATAGAGTTCATCGGCAATACCTGGGTTTCAACTCACTGCAATAGAACCATGGGGAAATGAGGCACTAAGTCACCAACAAAAAGACCTAACACTCCAGAAACTGATACCAGAGAAACAGCAGATCCAACAAAGAGCAAATCCAATAAAGATGAGAATTTCTGGGCCCAGAAACTCACACGGGACGTAAAAGAGCTGTATAGAGGCCCACAGCAGACATACGCAGATATACAAGGAGTAGAAAAAAAACCACCGACAAGAAGTTCAAGAAATTTAAAGAGGAAATACATAGACAGATAATGAAAGAAGTTCAAGAAATCAAGGAACAATTCTGCAGAGATATAGAAACAATGAAAACTGACCTCCAAGAAATGAAAAACTCGGGAAAAAATAAGTAACCAGCTTGTGAGGCGAGATTATCATATCTTGAAGTTGATAAAATGGAACATACAGTCAGTGGAGACTGTAAATGAAAAAAAAATGGGAAAGAGACTGACGACAGCAGTTTGTAGATGACTCAAAAAGAAACAGCCTCAGAATTATGGCAGTGCCGGAACAAACTGAGGACAGAACAAAAGGCTTAAAAGAAATGTTCAGTAAAATTATGGAAGAAAATTTCCCAAATCTAGAGAACAAAATGAACATTGAACTACTATGGGCATATAGAACTTCAAACAACTTTAGCCAGAAAAGAACATCCCTGCAACGTATCTTACAAAGACAGGCCCATCAGGATAATTGCAGATTTCTCAACCCAAAAACTAAAGGCTAGGACATCATGAGGCAGTATCATCCAAGTGCTAAGGGAACATAAGTGCCAACCCAGACTGCTATAGCCAGCGAAGTCCACAATAATGTAACCCTAAAGAAATTTGCAGCCACCAAACCAGCATTGCAGAAAATACTTCAAGGAACTTTTGACAGAAAGGGAGGCTAACAGCACCGAAAACCCCAGAGAAAAGGGGACAACAGAAATAGGAGAATGAGCTGACAAGAGAGTGAGTCAAGTAATTGACGCTGAAAACCTGTAACAGTGGCAGGATGTTCCAAATATACCTTGATACTGCTTCTGAATGTGAGCGGTCCTAACTCACCAAAAGACACAGACTGGCTGACTGGATCAAAAAACAAGCACCCAAAATTTGATGCTTACAAGAGACACACTTTACTCGTAAGGAAGCACATAGACTGAAAATAAAAAGATGGAATTCAGCATTTCATACAGTAGGACTGAGGGGACAAGCAAGGATAGCTGTATTCTCAGCCTTAACAGATTTTAAAACAGATTGGGAGAGACAAAGATGGGCACTATATACTGGAAACAGCAGACCAGGAAGAAATCATAATCATCAGGGTACAGGCTCCCAACTCTGGAGCACCCAATTATGTAAAATAAAAATTATTAGATCTGAAAGGCCATGTAGGTTCCAATACAATTACAGTATAATACTGCACTATCACAGGTAGATCAACTAGACAGAAAATACACGAAGAAATACTGCAATTACAATGGACACTGCAGAAATTCAGAATATTGTAAGAAACTATTCCAAACACTTATATTCCAACAAGTTAGAGAATTGGGACGAAATGGATGACTTTCTAGACATATACAAAGTACCAAGATTGAGCCAAGAATACATAAAAATCTTGAATAGCCCCATTACACACACACAAATGGATGCGGTAGTAAAGTCTCTACCTAAAAAAATGAAATCCAGGGCTGGAGGAATGGCTCAGTGGTTAAAGCGCTTGCCCAGCAAGTGCCAAGTCAAGCGCTAAGTACCTGAGTTCGATTCCCCAGCACCACATAAGCAGGACGTGGTGGCACACGCCTGCAATCCCAGCGTTTGGGAGGCTGAGACAGGAGGATTGTTGTGAGTCCACGCCCAGTCTGGGCTAAATAGTGAGTGCATGACCAGCCTGGACTACAGATTGAAACCCTATCTCAAAAATAAATAAGTAAAAACAACACAGTAAAACGAAAAAATCCATGACCAGATAGATTTACAGAAGAATTTTTTCAGGACTTCAGGGAAGAACTAACTAATGTTTCTCAAACTGTCCTGTTTGGTTGAAAGAGAAGGTCTACTATGAAACTCATTTCCGGAGGTGAGCATAAATCCAGCCTAAAACTAGACAATGACTTAACCAGGATGGAAAATTATAGATCAGTCTCCTTAATGACTATAGATGCAAAAATTCTTAATGAGATTCTGGCAAATAGAATCTAGAAAGTAATCAGAAAGATCGTACACCATAACTAAGTGGGCTTCATTCCTGGGATACAAGTCTGGTTCAACATACGTAAATCAGTGTGATACCCTGCATCAACAAAAGCAAAGACAAAACCACATGATCATCTCAATTGGCGCAGAAAAAGCCTTTGATAAAATCTAGCATCCGTTCATGATAAAAAAAAAAAAACACTGAGGAAAATGAGCACAGAAGGGCCTTATCGCAAACCGATAGAAGCCATATGTGCCAAACCTGTGGGAAGTATTGTAGTGAATGGAGAGAAATTGAAAGAATTCCCTCTTAAATCAGGAACACAACAAGGCTGTCCACTCTCATCACTCCTGTTCAGCATAGTCTTTAAAACACGTGCCATAGCAGTCAGGCAAGAAAGTGAAGTATAACTGAAAAGAGGAAGTCAGACTAGCCTTATTTGCAGATGATATGATTGTCTACATAGAAGATCCCAAAAACTCCACTATAAAACTTTGAAATAGATTCGGTCAGGTAGAGGCTACAAAAGCAAGAGTAAGAAGTCAGTAGCAGTTCTTCTACATCGACAGTGAACTCACTGAGAAAGAGCTCAGAAGAACATTGTATTCTCAATAGCCCAGCAAAAAAAGAAATACTTAGGAGTAAACCTAACCAAGGAAGTGAAGGACCTATGTAAAGAAAACTGTATTACACTGAAGAAAGAAGTTGTAGATGACATGAGCAAACAGAAAGACATCCCCTGTTCTTGGGTAGGCAGAATTAATATAGTCAAAATGATTAAACTGCCAAAATTGATACATAGATTCAATGCACTTGATATCAAAATACCAACAAATTTTTTTTTACAGCACTTGGAAAAAAACAATCCTTAAATTCATGTAGAATCAAAGGAGAACTAGAATAGCAAAAGCAGTCCTGACTAACAAGACTAAGGCAGGAGCCATTACAATTCCAGAAATCAACTTATACTACAAAGCAGTAGTTAGAAAAACTATATGGTACTGGCACAAAAACAGACAGGTAGACCAGTGGAACAGAACTGAGGTGCAGAGACAAACTCAGATACTCTCAGCTACCTGATACTTGATAAAGGAGCCAAAAGCACACACTGGAAAAAGGCCAGCCCCTTCAACAAATGGTGCTGGGAAAACTGGACATCCACATGCAGAAGAATGAATGTAGACTCACCTGTCACCATGCACCAAAATCAAAGTGGATTAAGGGACCTAGATACCAAAACTAAAACACTGAACCTTCTGGGAGACAAACACCTAAAAGATATAGCTGGGTGCAGGCGAGGACTTTGTTAAAAAGACACCAAAATTTACAGAATTAACAAGTGGAATTATGTCAAATTAAAAAGTTTGTGCACTACAAATGAAGTTATCAACAGTGTAAAAAAGAGAACCAACCGACTGAGAAAAGATACCACCAAAACCTCAGATCGGAGGCTCGTACCTAAAATATACAGGGAACTGAAGAAAAATAAGCCCCTCAAAGACCTTATTGAAAAATGGGCAGAGGAGATGAATAGGCAGTTCTCAAATGAAGAAGTTCAAATGGCGAATACATACATGAAAAGATGCTCAACATCCTTAGTTATTAGAGAAATGCAAATCAGAACTTCACTAAGACACCTTCTAACTCCAGAGAGGATGGTGAATACTAAGAACTCAGGGGCTGGAGGAAAAGCTCTGCAGTTAAAGCACTTGCCAACAAGTGCTAGGTCTCTGAGTTCAATTCCCCAGCACTACATAAGCTGGCCATGGTGGCCCACGCCTGTAGTCCCAGCACTCTGGAGGCTGGGGCAGGAGGATTGCTGTGAGTTCAAGACCAGCTTGGGCTACAGAGGAGCCCTGTCTGAAAAAGAAGGAAAGAAAAGAAAACTCAAACAGCAGCTAGTGCTGGCGAGGCTGTAGGGAAAAGGGGCCCTCCTGCACTGCTGGTGGGACTGTAAACTGGTACAGCCACTGTGGAAAGCAGTGCGAAAGTTTCTCAAAAGACTGGAAATAAATATCCACTTTAATCCAGTGATACCTCTTCTGGGAATTTTCCCAAAAGAGTTAAAAACAACATATAACAGAGATACGTGTATACCCATGTTCATAGCAGCACAACTAACAATAGCTAAAATGTGGAAGACACCAAAATACCCATCAACAGACCAATGGATACGTAAACTGTGGCATTTGTACACGATCGAGTGCCTTACTCATGTATACAGACAGACAGATTTGAGGCTTTTGTAGGTAAATGGGGGCAACTTGAGATCATCATACTCAGTTAAGTAAGTCAGTAGCAGAAGGTTAAATATTAAATGGTTTCTGCAACATAAGAAACCCCAGATCACAATCACTTCGTAGAGCTAATTGAAGGTAAAAATGGGAACTGGAGGGGAGAGGTGGAGATGGGAGGGTCGAAAAGGGACAGGGGAAGGATTTGTAATTTTGCCATGATATGTATATGCACAAAATACTCAAGATAAGTGTAAACATTATGTATTACATTTATGCATATCAATAAAATGGGGTAAAAAAGAGGGATTTCTTTTAGCTCCCAGTTTCAGAAGGTGTCAGTGTATTCACAGGCAGCTGGCAGTGGGGGAAGCAGGTGGCGGAGGCCAGAGAGTTGCTCATGCCATGGCAGAGGAGAGCCAGGGAGGGACGAGGGCAGGGCTGGCACGCACCCTTCCTCTTGCGGGTCAAGCCTTGTGATCCTCCCCTTTCGACCCCCGTTCTTGACAGTGCACGGTTCCATGGGTTTTCCACAGCATGCGAGAACGCGACCAAACTGTCATGCCCGGCCACACTTGAGCCCCTCGAGCCCACACTCCGACCCCATGTTGGATGAGCCGCGGGAGCAGGACCTGGCTGGCCAGCAGTGACCATTCCCCAGCCTCTTGCCTGTGTCTGACTCATCTTCCCTCAGTTGGCCAGAAGTCTTGAGACAGTATTAAATGAAAGTTGTGATGGTCATTCTTATTTTTTTATTTGATTTTAAAGAAAATCTTTTATGATAAGCATGGGTTTGTTAGTATTTTTCAAGAGTCGATTTTGTGTGTAGAAAGTATTTTTCAGAAATTGTTTTCTGCAGCACTTGGGAGGCTGAGGCAGGGAGGTTGCTGTGAGTTTGAGGCCACCATGGGCTTCATAGGGAGCTCAGGACCAGCCTGGAGCACACACACAAAAAAATAGTTATATACACTTCTTTTAGATTTAACTTATGAAAAATCCTGTCTATATATTTGGCTGTTACTAGCAATCAGTTTCAAGGAGACTTAGCTGTCCTGTTTTCAGACCTAGTGTTAACTAGTCAAAGTTTCGTTCTTCGTGAATTTACTGTGACTAGAGTTTCTTAGTGCCTAAGTATCGTATATTGAGCAAATTAAACTATCAGTATAGAGAATCATAAGCTTGCTTAAATTTCCCAATACTTTTTACAAACTTACTAAATTTTTTAACTTAAAATCCTTGTCTAACTCAAGGGCTCCATTGTGTATTTGAAATTAGGCTCACTAGGCTAATGTAGTAAATGTCATTATGAGTTTCTGATAAATTCCTGTAATCATAACTCAAAGCTGTAAATGCAGGAGCTTTGAGCTTGGTAGACATTTCTCTGTCGAATTCCAGCCTAATCTGCTGTGAAGCCCCCACCTTGGAAGGAGTGAGCCGAAGTCCCCTTCCCAGTGGGTTGGCCGCAGTGGCCCCAGGTGGATGGGGTGGGCCACAGTGGCCCCAGGTGGATGGGGGGGGCTCTTGACCCACACGTGCAGGGGAGCAGGCCATGGCCTGAGCAGAAGGGCATCAGGTCTGATCCCAGCCGGGCAGCTTGGTGATCGCGTCTGTCCTGGTTACTTTCTAGGTTCGGGAAGGTGATACCCAGCACCCACAACTTGAGAGAGGAAAGTTTATCTTAGCTCAGAGTTTTGGGAGGTCTCGGCTTGGTGGAGGGCCTCGCTGGAGAGAAGCTGCCGGTGGCCTGGTGGGACGGAAGCTGGAGAGAGACAAGATCGAGCCCCAGGTGCCCTCCAGGTTGTGTCCTGGGGCCCAGCCGTTCTGGCCAGGTCCTCTTCTAATAGCACAGGTGATGGACAGATTGACCTCTGTGATTGAGTCACTTCCTACACCTGTGGGTTTTGGGGGAAATTCCAGATCCAAACCTTAGCCCCATCTCAGAAATAAAAAAAAGGACTGCGAGTGTTTGTGTGCCGCTTCCTCTGCGTTTTTCTGGAAATTGGATGTGAGCTTTGAATTATTTCTTGGGGGAATTAAACGTAGGTGCGGCTGGAGTCTTCTCAATGTCACCCGGTCTGGTTTCTCCTCCTCTTCGTCCTCCTTACCTTCCAGCCGTGGGCAGGTTCCGGCGGGCTGGCGCCCACGCGCACGTGCTTGCGTGCTTGTGTGCGTGCATGGGTGACTTGCCTCTTGTCCCTTACTCCGCAGTGCCTGGAGGCGTATTTGCGTGTAGGAGCCATTACTTCTGCACTTGCCTCTTACTCTGTACGTCTGTGTTAATACGCGCAGATTTTACGCGCTCACCCACTTCTAGTTGTGAGCGACAGGACACTGCGCGTCATGCCACAGTTCGTTTTTCTTCTCCGCTTGTGAGAAGCAGGAGGCTCCTTCCGGCTGGTGTGATCGCAGCTCCGCGCACACATCTGCACATCCGTCTGGTGCAGGCTGCTCACTTCAGCCCTCGCCTGCCTGGCCGCAGCTCTCGTCCACTGGCAGGGCCGCTGGCAGGGCCGCTGGCAGGCCCGCTGGCAGGCCCGCTGGCAGGGCCGGGCGTCACATGCTGATGAGGGAAGGGCACTGTGGGAGACTGGAGCGGCCTGTGAGGGGAGCAGGGAAGCTGGGAGCAAGAACAGGAAGCCCTGCAGTCGCCGCGATGTTACGGCTCTGAGCTGTAATAAAGTATAAAAAGTTTTTTAGTTGTCTAGTGTTTGACACATTTGCTTTTTGAGATCTAAGGGAAGTTGTTGAAAAGGCAATTGGATAATTGGATATGTGAGGGTAGGGGCTAGGTCTGAGTTAAGGGAGGGATTTGGAAGTAGGAGGCATGCGGTGGCTTTTTTGTTTGTTTGTTTGTTTTTGAAATAGGGTCTTGCTCTGTAGTCCATTTGGTTCTGAATTCACTTTGTAGCCCAGACTGGATTGCCTTGGGCTCAGGGCAATCCTCTTGCCCCAGCCTCCCGGGTGCTGGGAGTACAGGCATGTGCTACCGTGCCCGGCTTTATATGGTGCTAGGTAATTGAACTTAGGGCCTCGCTGGCTTTGTGTGGTGCTGAGGAATTGAACCCAGAGGTTTGCACACTTGAGCTGTTCTGCCATCCCTCCAGTCCAACGTGCGGTGGATTTGAGAGCTGTTGGGTAGATCTGGTACCCAGGCACCAGCTCGAGTGGGGCAGAGCTGCTCCAGGAGTGGGAAGGAGCCCTCGGGAGCTGGAAAGCAGGGGAGCTACCAGAGAGCGGGAGAACCCGTGAGAGGGAGATCTGAGAGGCGGGAGTGGAGAGAACGCAGTGGTCATGAGGAGAAAACCGAAGAGAGACTGGTCCCAGGACTCAGGAGGCTGAGGCAGGAGGGTCTTGAGTTTGACCCCACCGACGGAGGGGGATGAGGGGAAGAGAAGGGAAGTGGGGATGCAGAGTAGCCCCACCGTGAGCAGGGGCTGAGAAGCGCGTGATAGGGAGCAGATACATCTTGTCTTTTCAGAGTTTTCAGCGGGATGTATTTTGTATGCTAATATATTGCAGTGGTTTTTCTTTTTTAAAAATACAGTATTACATTTTAACGGATACATAATTGTACATATTTGTGGGGTACAGTGTGTATGGTGGGTGGTGTTCAGGTCAGGGCATTGGCGTACGCATCACCTCAAACGTCTGCTGTTGGGGCCCGAAGATCCTTTGGACCTTGCGGGTATGACACCGTCAAGCACTGTTAGTCCCTGCTGCGCGGTGCGCTGTGACGGCTGCTCCCACTCCGGGCCTGCCCTCGGCCCACTGGCCGTCTGCTCTTCTTCCCTCCCTCCCTGTGCTCTTGCCACCTCGGTTACCGCTGTTCTGTTCTGCACCTCGGTGCGAGCAGTTTTTCCGACCTCCTCACCTAGGTGAAGATGCGGGTTTTGTCCTGGCTCGTTTCACTTACCGTAATGTCCTCCGGCGTCGTGTACTTGCCGCACACGATGGGATTTTATTTTTCTTTGCGACTGGGTAATACTCCATTGTGTGCATGGAGCGCAGTTTCTCTGTCCACGCACCCGTTGTGGACGAAGAGCCAGGGTGAATCCGTGTCTCGGCTCTTGTGAACAGTGCAGCTGCGTAGGTGCAGTTGTCTCGTGGATGTGCTGATTTCCTTTCCTCTGACAGAAGATACACCGAGAAACAGAATGCTAGACCGCTGGTAGTTGCATTTCTGATTTTTTGAAGGAACTCCATATATTTCCGTCATGGGTAGACTAATTTACATCCTACCAGCAGCTCTTTCCACATCCTCATGAGCAATTTTTTTTGTCCTTTTGAAAACAGTCAGAATTTCTGCATTGTGATGATTTCCCCGTGTGGTTTGATTTATGTCTCCTTGACGATCAGTGATGCTGAGCGTTTTGTCCTATACTTATTGGCTATTTGTATATGTTCTCTTGAAAAAATGTCTAACCAGATCATTTGCCTATTTTAAAATTGGATTTTTCCGTGGCATTGTTTGAGCCCTTTCACATATGGGTACTGACCTTTTGTTGGGTGGGTACTTTGCAGGTGCGTCCTGTACTCTGAATGGCCCTGGCTTTGTTGACTGTCTCCTCTGCTCTGCAGAAGCTTTTTCATTTTATGTTACCCTATTTTTGAAATCTTGCACTGTCACCTGTTCTTTTGGGGTCGTATCCAAAACCTTTGCCCAAACCAACACTCTGAATAGTCCTTCTGCGTTTTCTTATGGATCTTCCATTATTTCAGATCTTACACTTCTCAATACATGTGAGTTGGATTTTGTGTCTGGTGGTGGTAGGAATCTTTGTTCTTACGCGCATGGACGTCACCAGTTGTAGAGGCTACCTTTTGCCCAACGTGGGTTCTTGGTGCCTTTGTGAAAGGCTATAGATGTGTGGATTTATTTCTACTCTGTTCTGTTGGTCTGTGTATCTAGTTTATATTTGTGCTGTGTTCTGGATACTGTGGGTTTTGTGCATGTTTTGGAATCAGATAATAGGGTGCTTCTGATTTTGTTCCTTTTGCACAGTATTGCTTTGCTGTTTGGGGTCTTCACTGGTTCCTTAGGATTTTGGAATTATTTTTTCTGTTAGGTGAAGAATGTAGCTTTCATTGAGTCTGTAGATTATTTTGGGTAGTATGGACGCTTTAACAATATTAATTCTTCTAATCCATAAGTGTGGGATGCCTTTTCATTTTACGGTGTCCTCTTCAGAATATCTTCACCGATGTTTTGTGGTTTTCATTATAAAATTCTTTTTTTTTTCTTGAGACAGGGTCTCACTCCATAGTCCAGGCTGGTCCCGAAGTCACAATGTAGCTCAGACGAGGTTTGAACTCGTGCCAATCCTCCTGCCTCAGCTTCCTGAGTGCTGGGATTACAGGCATGTGCCACCATGCCTGGCTTATGCAGTGCTGAGGAACCGAACTCAGGGCCTTGTGCTTGCTGGGCAAATGCTTAAACTGCTGTGCCATTCCTCCAGCCCCCATTGTAGAATTCTGTCACCTTACTGGTTAAATTTATTCCTAGGAATTCCATTTTTTGCTCTTATTGTGAGTAGGATTACTTCCTTGATTTTTCATCTGCTTCACTGTTGGTGTATAGACATGCTGCTAATTTTTATATGTTGGTCTTGTATCCTGCAGTTTAAATGAACTTAACAGTTATAACCATTTCTGGTGGAATCCTTAGGTATAACCTGTTGTAATATGTTATTATATATATTATGTCATCTGCAAGCAGAGATGGTTTGACCCCTCCGGTTCAGTCTCAGGGCCCTTTCTCCTGCCTGCTGCTCTGGATAAGACTACCAGTATCACGTTAGGTGAAGAGAGGCGGAAGTGGGCATTCTTGCCCGGCTTCAGATTTGAGAGGAAATGCTTTCAAATTTATTCTGTTCAGTATAGGTGTTAGCTATGTTTATCATGTATGATCTTGTATGGTCCTTCCAGACTTAGCTGTGGTGTGGTACTGGCGCGTTAAACCTGGAGCCTCGTGCGTCCTGGGCAAGTGTTTTCACTACTGAGCTGTGCCCTCAGCCCTTGTCTGGCTTTGTATTCAGGATAATGCTGGTCTCACTGGATAGAGTTTGGAAGAATTTCCTTTTTATTTGATATTTTTGAGTAGTTTGAGATTGAATGTTTTGTTTCACATTTTGGAAGAATTAATCAGTGAAGCCATTCAGGCCTTTTCTTTATTGGAAGACTTTTTGTTAGTTCTTCCTTGTTGGTCTCTTGGGTTTTTTCTTTCTTTGTGGCTCAGTCCTCTTAGGTTATATGTAGGTTATATGTAGTAGTGTGTATGTGCATATGGTTAGTATGTATTACATATTATATATGTATTAGCATGTATGTATGTGTGGTTTGGTCTTACTAGGTTATGTGTATTAGTACATGTTTTAGTATATTTTGGTTATATGTATTAGTATGTGTATGGATTAGGTAATTTATTCATATGTTGTACATTTTCCAGTTTGTTAATGTGTAGTTCGTAGTAGTCTTAGACTCATGACGATCCTCCTGCCTCAGCCTGCTGAGTGCTGGGATTACAGGCATGTGCCACCGCGCCCAGTTTCATGTGGTGCTGGGGAATCAGACTCAGGGTCTTGTGCTTACTAGGCAAGCGCTCTAACCGCTGTGCCATCTTCTATCCTTTCTTTTCCTTTTTCTTCGCTTAGCTAATAGTTTGGTGCTTTTATCATTCTTTTATAAAGCAATTCTTTGTTTAATTAATCCTTCGTGTACTTTTAGCCTCACTGTTAGTATGTTGTATTTCCATCTTCTTTTGACTCCAGAGATGAAAATGTCTCCCCGTTAATCTCTTCTCAGTGCCCTGGTTATTCAGGACCTCGGTGTTTTGTTTCAGTGTGGTTGTGTGACATTACAGTTCCTGTGTTCTTGATCCATTGTGGTTGGAGGCGCTACATGATGTGCTTCTGTGGTCATAGCTCCTGGTCTGTCCTGGAGAATGTCTGTGTCCTGATGAGGAGGGTGTGTGCTCACCTGCAGGATGAAGTGTTCTTAGGCCCATTTGGCCTATGGTATGGTTAGTGTCAATGTCTCCTTGTGGACTTTGTGTCTGCTTGAGTTGTTCATCGATGGAAGTGGGTTGTCACTGTTCCTGTTAATGTATGAGTGTCTCTCCCGCAGATCTAGTAATATTTGCATACCCGGTTGGTGTGGTGTTGGGTGCATATATATTTCCAATTGTTACATCTTCTTGTTGAATCGATCCTTTTACCCTTTTGTGGTGACCTTTATTTCTGTTTACAGTTTATGATTCAAAGTCCCTTATCTAATATGAATGTAGCTACTTATTTGGTTTTCATTTCTATTGCATGGAATATCATTCTTCTTGCCTTTGCTTTTGGTCTTTACTGGTGGAGTGAGTTCCTTGCGTGAAATACATAGTTGGGTCTTGTATTTTAATACAATCAACCAGTCTATATCTTTTAATTTGGTGAGTTTAACCAAATTAAATTCAAGGTAAGTAACAACTTTTTTTTTTTTTTTGAGACAGGGTCTAGCTCTGTAGTCCAGGCTGGTCCAGAACTCACAGCAATCCTTCTGCATGAGCCTCCTGAGTGCTGGGATTACAGGCATGTGCCTGTAATGTGCTTACGCATGCACATATGTGACGCTGGGGAAGGGAACTCAGGGCCTTGAGCTTTTTAGGCAAGTGCTTTAACCTCTGAGCTATTCCTCCAGGCCCATCAACCAATTCTTTATTTCCTCCATTTTATTGATATGTATAAGTGCAGCACGTAAAGTTTACATTGATCTTGAGTACTTGTGCACATACATATCGTGGCAAAGTTACAAACTCTACCCCTTTTCCTTTTTGACCATCTCCATCCCTCCTCCTCCCCTCCAGTTCCAATTATTCCCACAATAAGTTCTATGAAATAATTGTGATCTGGGTTTCTCATATCAGAGAAACCATTTTATATTTTACCTTCTGCTTCTGACTCATTTTACTGAGCATGATGGTCTCAAGTTGCCTTCATTTACTTACAGAAGCATCCAACCTCTCTGTCTGTATACATGAGTAGTACTCCATTGTGTAGAGATGCCAGTTTATGTATCCTTTGGTCCATTGATGGGTATTTTGGTTTCCACATTTTAGTTATTGTTAGTTGTGTTGCTATCAACATGGTATACTTGTGTTTCTGTTATGTGTTGTTTTTAACTCTTTGGGAATATTCCCAGAAGAGGTATCGCTGGGATCGAAGTGGGTATTTATTTCCAGTCTTTTGAGAAACTTCCGTACTGCTTTCCATAGTGGTTGTACCAGTTTACATTCCCACCAGGTGTGTGGGAGGGTGTCCCCCCCCAACACCCCCCCCCCCCCCCGCCAGCACTGATTGCTGTTTGTCTTCTTGATATATGCCAATCTCTCTGGAGTTAGATGGTATCTTAACGATGTTTTCATTTGCATTTCTCTTATGGCTAGGGATGTTGAACATCTTTTAATGCATTTATTTGCCATTTGGACTTCTTTATCTGAGAACTGCCTGTTCATTTTTTTTGCCCATTATTCAATAAGGTCTTTGACTTTGAGGGGCTTACTTTTCTTCAGTTTCCTGTGTATTCTGGTAATGAGCCTCATATCTGAGGTATTGGTGGTGAATATTTTTTCCAGTCTGTCGGTTCTCTTTTTATACTGTTGATAATTTCCTTTGTCGTGCAGAAACTTTTTAAGCAGATATAATCCTGTTTGTTAATAATGGGGCTATTTCTTTTGCTTTTGGTGTTTTATTAAGAAAATCTTTGCCTACAACTATGTCTTTTAGATATTTGCCTAACTTGTCTTCAGAAGGTTTAGTGTTTCAGTTTCAGTATCTAGGTCTTTGATCCACTTTGATTTGATTTTGGTGCATGGTGACAAGTGTGTGTCTACATTCATTCTTCTGCGTGTGGATGTCCAGTTTTCCCAGCACCATTTGTTGAAGGGACTGGCCTTTATCCAGTGTGTGCTTTTGGCTTCTTTATTGAAGATTAGGTAGCTGAGGTTGTCTGAGTTTGTCTCTGCATCCTCAGTTCTGTTCCGCTGGTCTACCTGCCTGTTTTTGTACCAGTGACATGTAGTTTTTACAACTATTGGTTTATAGTATAACTTGATGCCTGGAATTATAATGCCTCAGCCAGTTCTTATCATGTTATTTTCTCATTGTTTTACGTGCACTTAGTTTTTTTGTTTCTTCTTTTTCTTCTGAGACAGACTTGTTCTGTAGCTCAGACTGGTCCTGAACTCACTATGTAGCGCGGGCTGGCCTCACACACACAGCAGACCTCCTGCCTCAGCCTCCAGAGTGCTGGGATTGTGGGGGTGAGCTAGCATGCTGAGCTTACGTGGTACTGGGGAAATGATCCCAGGTCCTGGCGCTTGCAGGGTGAGCACTCTCACCGCTGAGCTGCGCACCAGCCCTCTTGGTTTTGTGATTGATGTTTGTGGTGTGGTGGTTTTCTGTAGGCGAGGTGCGTGCTTTTCTTTCTCGTTTGTGTGTCTCAGCATCGGGTATTTTCCTCTTGCTGTTTTTAAGATTCTCTTCGTCTTTGTCTTTTGAAAGCTTAGTTCCAGTATTTCACGCAGAGGTTCCCTCTGGGCTCAGTGAGAGTTCCTTGAAAGCTTAGTTCTGGGATGGAGGCATAATCGCTCAGCTGTTAGAGCACTTGCCTAATATGCACAAGGCATTGGATTCAATTCCTTAGCACTAAGTAAAGATTAGCCAGATGTGGTCATGCACACCTACAATCCTAGCACTCAGGAGGCTGAGGCAGGAGAATTGCTGTGAGTTTAAGGCCAGTCTGAGCTACCCTGTGAGTTCTGGATGACCAGCTTGTACTACAGAGTGAAATCCTATCTCAGAAAAAAAAGCGGGGTCTCTTTGGGTCTTTGGGTTTCTTTTAGGAGATTCTTCGAGCTTCATGGATGTCCACATCTTCTCCAAGACTTGAGAAGATTCCAGGTGATTCTCTTTCTCTGTCTCCTCCTTCTCTCTCCCTCTCTGTCTTCCCCTGTCGTTCTCTCTCATGGTCCTGGAGACCAAGACTTGGATTTGAACTTGGGATCCTCCTGCCTCAGCCTCCCTGAGTGCTGGATTATAGGCACGTGCCTCTCAGCTGGACTCGGTATTGTTTTCCTAGATATCCTCTCCAGGCTTTTCTTCATCTCTGTGCCCAGTGGGTGTCCCCTGGGCAGCTGCTTGCTCGCCTGGTCACCGTCGGCCCCGTAACTCCTGGAGTACGCTTGCTTCACTCATTTGTCTTTCTCTTCCTCTGACTTGGTTAAAATAAGTCTTCAAGTTCAGATCTAGTTTGTCATCGTAGTTATCAGTTGTGTTTTTGTTTTATTAATTAAATTCTTCAGCAGCAAGATTTCGGTTTGGCTTTTTCGTTGATGTCTGTCTCTGTCAGATTTCTCTTTCAGATCATGGTCCCCCCCAACCCCCCCACCCCCGACTCAAGGGAATTGTGTGCGTTCTGTGTTCTGTGTATTCCCGTGTTTCTGCTTATGGTCTCCTTTTGGATTTCCACCGAGGTGCTTCGTGGAGGCCTTTCCGTGAGGTCTGTCTCTGTGGAGCTGTTGCGTTCCCCGGGGCTGTCACATGTTCTTGATGTTTCTTGCTCTTGTGCCCCTGTGTGACATCTGCCCATCTAGTGCGGTAGTTGCCACCTCCAAGGGTACAGGACTGGACTCTTCTGTGTGAAGAGGCTTCTTTCCGTGAGTGGGCGTATGGTGTCGGGATGGCATGTTAGCCTTTGGACACAGTGCATGGTGTCCTTACGTTTCTTTGGGTGTCACCCGTCAGCACTGTCTGTGGCTGTGTCAGCAGCCCAGGCTGTGCGTAATTGGACTTGGGTGATGTGCCACAGTTTTGCTGGAGACAGGATGCTGCCTGGCTGGCTCTTGGGTCAGGTGTGGGCCCCTGAGGGCCAGGGACTGTGTGTCCGGTGCTCCAGTGGGCAGAGTCACTTCTTGACTGGCTGGCACGAGCTGCACTGGGTTTTGTGAGTTTTCTGTAAATTGGCTGGCTGCACAGCGGGTCTTCTGAGGACACACCCACTGCCTGGATGACACAGCCTAGGTGCAGGCACATAAGTGCATTGAGGGCCAGGAGATGTACAGCAGGCATGGGGGCGAGGCTGCCACCTGGCTGGCTGTTGTGTTAGAAGATGGGATGACTGTGGGATGGGCTGTCTATTGGGCAAGGCCACTGACCACACAGCTGGCTCCTAGGCCAGGTGCAAGTGCATATGGGTTGTTGGGACATGGCGATGCCTCAGCTTCCTCATCTTTGGAGGATGGGGTTTGGGGTGGGTTTGAAAGCTAGCTGTCAGCTACCCTCCCAAGCCTAGGCTCTGAGCCACAGGGTCATGGTACTGCAGCCACCTGTGTGAGTGTAGTGAGTAGAGGTGGAGACTCAGAATGGAGACACGTGGTAGCTTCTGGGCCTCAGGCGAGGGGCTCTGTACTGGTGGGTCCAGTTTCAGGGTGGTGCTGAGCTGCTGGGCTTCAGGAGAGGGGTGTTGTAGCAGTGGGTTCAGTTTCAGGCTGGTGCTGAGCTCCCGGGCCTCAGGCGAGGGGTTCTGTACTGGTGGGTCCAGCTTCAGGCTGGTGCTCAGCTGCTGCATCGTAGGTCACGGGAGGGTGGACAGTGGCAGCGTGGGTTTCACGTGCATGCTGGGAGCCTTTCACGCCGTGTTCCTGCGTCGAGGGCTTCAGGCATCTCCTGTGCTGTCATCTGTAGCAGCAGCAGGGGTGGCTGGGGCTCTTCTGTTTCCCTTTTGCTGTAAGAAGAAGTCCAGTGTGGCTCCGTGCAGGTTGGGCATGTGGGACTGTGTGGGAGGTGCGCGTGTCCCTGCCCACTCCTGATGGCGCTTTCTTGGCATTTCGTGCTCCACAGGAAGCTCCCAGTGTACTTCCTGTTACTGGAGCCGGAGGTAGTCTTGTCCTTTTCTGGGGATGGCCCCCGGTGGGGCTGGGAAATGAGTTCCTGAGGGTGCGGCTCTCCGGCCCCTTGCTGGTGGTACAGCACAGTGGTTTCTCTGAGTCCCCGCGACCCTCTTCTCTGCCTTCATAGGCTGCCCTCCTCCCCACCGCTGTTCTTCCGAGGTAGCTGGAGAAGGTGAGCACCGTGCTCAGTCAGAAGCCCCTTGGGCTCCGCTCACCACCACTTTTTGTATTCCGGCTTGAGGTGCCTCGGGTTGGTCTGGAGATGTGGCTCAGTGAGTTGGAGCACAGGCATGCGGCCAGGCCAGTGGCAAGCTGCCCACTCAGAAGTGATGCCCTGAGTGGAGGCATGGCGATGTGGGAGAACAAGGGTCCTTTGGAATCAGTTTCTGTCTCACCTTGCTGCAGGCCCTGCTCCCTGTGTGGCTGTGTTTGGATGGTGGAAGACACAAGCATGTGTCACTGCTTTTGGGGGAAGGACACAGGTGGTGAGTAGTAGGTTTTCTCCCAGATTCAATGTAGAAACCCTCACTTCCTTTCTCCTTGTTCCTGCCAGGATCCTCGCTACAGCTGGAACGGACTTTGATCTGCGAACACTGAGGGCTGTGCGTGTGCTGAGGCCCCTGAAGCTGGTGTCTGGAATTCCAAGTGAGTCCCTGCCTGACCTGGATCACCAGCCTTGTTCCCTCCCTCACGACTGCGATGGCTGCAGCGATGTCCCTGAGAGTGATCCCTGGATATTGCCTTTTGGTGCTGGCGTTTGATATTTTGTGTGTGCTAAGCATCCACTCCACTACTGAACTACCCCTTACCTCTTGAGTTTGCCACTGTTGACCCACAGAGCCAGGCAAGAAGGACAGTCTCTTAAGAAATCTGTTCTTTTGACTTGGCTTCCCCAGATAGAGACTTTGTTCCTCCTTACAGCTGTGCTGTATTGCCAGCTCTTTGTTTGATTTTCAGGGGTGATTGGACAGATGTGAGGTCGATCAAGGAGGTGGCAGGATTCTTGACATTCAGACATTCAAAAACTGCCAAAGCCACTTGTCTTGGCAGTGAGGGCTGAGACTGGACATACAGTGGGTTGTGGGATCCTGGGTTGGATCACTCAAGGACATGAGCAAGGGCTGCAGGATGCCCATGGTCCCTTGTGAGCCATGGACCACCCTGGACCCTGTCCCTCCAGTCCATGAGTCTGGGTGACTGGGACCTGATACTGTGTACCCTGAGACCACAGCAAGAGGACCATTGCATGGTCCCTCATTCTGCCCTAACTGGGAAGGGCTCTGGTTGGTATCAAAGAGCTGGGGTCAGGCTAAGAGGCTTGAGGAATCCTGGGGTTACAGCCTCCTCTGCCTACTTCCTGTGGGCTGAGCTTACTCATGCCCTGTGGCTAGTAGGAAAACATTCCCTGGTTTTGGAGTGAGTAGACTTGCTCCACTTTCCTCAAGAAGTTGTATCTGTTAGGAAACCCTATACTTAATTTCCAGGATCTTCTGCTAATCCCTGCCAGGATCCTCTGATCTTGGCTCCCAGAATTCTCTGCTTTCTCCTCCCTGGATCCCCTGACCTTACCTCCGAGTATTCATTGCTTCCCCTTCCTAGGATCCCTTGCACTTACCTCCCAGTATTCTTTGCTTTTCCCTCCCAGAATCCTCTGTTTTTAGCTCTTGGCATTCTCTGCTCTTCCTTCCCAGAATTCCCTATTCTTCCTTTTAGGATTCTCTTGTCCTTCCTCCTAGGATTCTGCTCTACCCTCTCTGTGGTTCATTCTCTTCCCTCTTGGGGTTCTGTTGCTCTCAGACTACCCTGAGCCCTGCTAGATTCAGGGCCCCGTCACCTCTCACCCCCTCCTTGGAGTCCGTGCCCCCCCTTTTCCTTAGATTCTGCTCAGGTCACCCCCACCCAGGACCTTGTTCCTTATCCCAGCGGCCCCCACTCTGCTCCACGTGGCAGTCCCTCCTGTGCCCTCCTCCTGCAGCGTTCTTGGCTCTTTCCCCTCCCTTGGGTGCTGCCCCACTCCTTGACCCCCTGCGTGCGGTGCTGCCCCAGGTCTGCAGGTGGTGCTCAAGTCCATCATGAAGGCCATGGTCCCGCTGCTGCAGATCGGGCTGCTGCTGTTCTTCGCCATCCTCATGTTCGCCATCATCGGCCTCGAGTTCTACATGGGCAAGTTCCACAAGGCCTGTTTCCCCAACAGCACAGGTGCGGCCTGGAAGTGCCCCTGGGATTTTGATGAGAGCCCAAAACCGCTGTCCAGGAGATAGGCTCTGGTCTAGGTGCTTAGGGGCCGTCTAGGTGCAAGACAGATGAGGTAAAGCTGACACTGCAGTCAAGACACAAGTAGTACCTGATACACACGGTCGACAGACAGATTGCAGTAACTTCTAGGAAATGAGCAAAAATATATTTGAAATAGAATAGTTTTGGGCCTGGTTCACAAAGGGGGTGAGGGGAGGCCTCTGCTAAGGTGCCAAGTGAGCAGACTCTGGACATAGTGAGATGGAGGGCTGTGTGGCCACCTGGCCAGGGAGCTTTAGCTCCAAGGAACAGCAAATACAGAAGCCCAGGTGGAGGACATTAGAAGGACAGTGAGAACAAGGGGAATCGTGGGACTTTGTGGACTTCGTGATTTTGAAAAGTTGTTGGTAGCTAGAAATAAAAGATGATTTTCTTTAATTTCTTAAAATGTCCTGTAAGCATTGAACTTTGTTTTGAGCTTTTTCTTTAAAGTCAAGAGTGAAATAACACAGGTGTCACTTCTCGCCCACGCAGCATTGGTGATTATGACCAGTGCCGTGAAATAAGAAGGGAAATCCTGTTGGGAATTAGAGGGGAGGAGACAAGCTGGATCCTGGTGGTGCATGTACTGTGGGAGGCTGAGGCCGGAAAGTCCCAAGTTTGAGTCCAGCCTAGGCAAATTAGGGTATTAGTGAGACCGTGTCTCTGTCTCACAGTCAAAAACAAAAAAATTGTCTGAGGATGTAGCATAGTGCAAAAGATCTGGGTTTCATTCTTAGCACTGGGGATGTAGCTCAGTGCAGAAGCCCTGGGTTCAATCCGCAATATCGCAAAAAAGGTAGTATCTGCAGGGAATTCGTTCTCTGCAAGTAGACAAGTGACGGTTTCTGTGTAAGCACGCATCAGATGTCTGCAGAGGTTCGTTTTGCCTTCTCACCTTGGAAGTGTGTGCTTTCTGCTCTAGCGTTTCCTCAGAATTTATCCTGAGTTCATGGAAGGGAGTTTCATTTGTTGTTATACGTTGTTTTGGAAGATACCTTCATTCTGCTGCTTTGCTGGGGTGCAGGGAGTGAGGGGGGAGGTGTTGTGCTTGCCCTGCAGCTCCAGAGGTTGGCAGTAGGGTCTGTGTTTCTTTGACTCCTGGGGCAGTCCCTCGCTATCTGCCTGGCTGCAGGCTAGTAGGAGGGTTTGTATTCTGTAGGGCAGTGTGAGGTACTTGGGCCTAAGGTCCCCTGCTCCTACCCTGGGGGTGTCATTCTGCCTGATTAACCCTGGACCTGCACCGAGGCTGAGCATGGCTGCGTGTTGGTGGAGGCCTGACTGCCACACAGTGACATCGGAGTGCCGTGTCAGGAGGCTCCTGGGTCTTGGCTGTGAGGGAAAGGAGAACGCTGGGGACAGTGACAGGAAGAGTTGGAGGGTAGCAGTCTGTTGGTTTTAAGATGAAAGGTGCCTGAGCAGGTGCCGGGGAGAGCGAGTGTCTTAGGTACTCTCTCGTCGCGGTGTCTCAATACCTGACATGCACAACTGTAGAGAGGAAAGACTTATTGTAGCTCACAGTTTCAGAAAGTCACAGTCCGTTCACAGGTTGGCGGCTGGAAAACAGTGGAACCACCTGGCTCTGGCAGCTAGAGCCAGAGCTGGTGCTGTGGAGACAGAGAACCTCAAGGTAGCATGGCTGAACAGAGAAGCCTGGGAGGAGGGTGAACCAACACACGCCCCTCCAGACCAAGCCCCAAGCATCCACCCCTTCCAGGCAGACCCCACGTCCCAACACCACAGTATCCATAGGTACATGAGGCTTTTGGGGGACACTTCAGATCCAAACCATGACAGCGAGGCTGGCCAGGAAGAGTTCCTGAGGAAGTAGGTCTTGGGTTGAGCCAGAGTTGAGTTGTATGCAGAGGAGAGACCTGGAGCAGAGAGGTTGTGGTGAGCATCTGTTTCACCTGATGTGAGCTCTCACGGAGCCCAGGGTGGAAAGCTGAGTATCTCATCTTCCCTTTCACAGACACAGAGCCTGTGGGTGACTTCCCCTGTGGCAAGGAGGCCCCTGCCCGGTTGTGTGAGGGTGACGCTGAGTGCCGGGAGTACTGGCCAGGACCCAACTTCGGCATCACCAACTTCGACAACATCCTCTTTGCCATTCTGACTGTGTTCCAGTGCATCACCATGGAGGGCTGGACCGACATCCTCTATAACGTGAGTCACCGCAGTGGCTCTGAATGGACATCCTTAGCGTGGTGCCCTCAGGCCTGGGCTGAGTACCCTCGGGTTCCATTTGGGGGCACCTTTGGCTCGCAGCCTCTGCCTGGCCTTCAGCCCTAACCCCACCAGGGATGGAATGTAGGCCCCTTCATCAGAGGCTCCTCCAAGGGGCTCACACTCAGGTTCAGCTCAGACTCCTGGCCTAGGTCTTTCTGGGGAACTGAGAGCTGGGTTGTGGATGTCAGCCAAGCAGGGCCCAGAGGAGACCTCACTGCTCTTGCTAATGGCCACGGTGGCTCCTCTCTGTGTCCCCTCTCTAGTTCTGGAGGCCTGTCCCATGCGGTCCCTGTGGACTTGGGGCCTGATGACGAGTCAGGGTCACAGAAGGGCTAGTGAATTGTCCAAGCCCTAGCTGCAGGCAGCTCGCTGTCACCAGGCCCCATGCGTGCGGGTCTTCATGGAGCCAGGAACCAGGGTGGGCAGAGCTCGGTAGCACCGAGCTCAGGCCAGAGATCTTCCTGTTCATGCTGAGTTCTCGGTGTGGGAGCCCAGGCCTGGCACGTTTGTGACCTGCGCATTGTGTCTGTCTGCTAGTTTCCTCTTTGTTCTCCTCACCCCTTCCTGTGCCAGTGAGTCTCCACAGTCCAGGGTGGTCTGCGTTTGGGGGCTGTGGTGGAAGATGGGCATCGGGTCCTTGATGAGCTGTCTCACGCTTTTCCCTGCACTGGTTCTTCTTGGAGGACTCTTCCCCGACCCTGAGCAAGTCTCTGTTTTGTGGAAGCCTCCCCTGCCCCTTTTCATGCCTCCAGAGAGTCCTGGGAGACAGCAGGTGTGCGGTTGCCCGAGCCAGCACTGGGCTCTCCGGGAGGCGGCGAGGAAGTGCTGTGGTCAGGCTCTGGGCAGGTGTGGCTTTTGACCCCTATTCTGAGTTTCCTGCCCAAGGTTCCGTTGGGGTGGCACTGGGGTGGAGATGCCGACCGCATACTCCTGGGGCCCTGAGCTCCACTCCAGCCTCCAGCAGTTGTGTCTGAACACTGGAGGACAGGAAGAAGGGAGGTCCTCTGAACTCCGCCCCACGCAGATCTCAGAGTGGGCTCCGGGCAGCAAGAGGGCAGCACTTGCTGGGCTGATCTGTGCAGCTGCAGGGCAGCCAGATAGAAGGTGAAGAGTTCAGGGGAGCCCGGCCGGGAGCCCACCCAGCCAGATCCCTGCACGGCAGAGTTGTGTCTGATGACAAGTTCCGTCTGATCGAGGGAACCGGGACAGGGACTAAGACAAAAAGAAAAGAAAAGAGAGGATCAAGGCTGTCCTCTCACTGCAGCCAGCCAGGGAGCGCTTTCCACTACGGCAGACCCTAGAGATAGCCGAGCTGGCCCCATTCCTGCCAGTCCGCTGCAACACGCGAGTGTGCTGTGGCTGGATCTCTGGTCTTCCGTGCCCACTGAAGCCACTGTGACTCAGACTCCCCTGTCTCCCTGTGAAGCCCCCAAGGAGGAGTGGCAGAAGACTGCCCAGAAGGGGCACAGAGATGTCAGCAGGCCCGTGGGTGCTGGGTATGGCTTGAACAGTGACGAGCCGGTGAAGTTCAGCACAGGAGACCCTGACAGTGGCGAGTGTTGTTGGAGACAGGAGGGCAAGGAGTGGGGGGTGACCTGTCAGAGGTTATGGGATGCAGAGCCTGAGAGTTCTGGAACCAGCCACGTCAACACGCAGGATGGGCTTTAAACGTTTGACTAAGGAACCAGGGTGCAGTGGCGAGCATGAGCTGAGAGGCTGGCACCGTGTAAGACCAGAGCAGGTGGCCATGAACCCCTCAGCCCACACCTTGCTGAAGGAAGACAGGTCATTTGGAGCCTGGACAGTTTGGAGAGGACTCTGGAGAGACGGCCTTCCCCTCAAAGCAGCGAGAGGCTTTGGGTTCCTCAGCTGCGTGCGTTTCCAGGCAGCGGTGCACAGGATCCTTTGGGCAGGAGCTCCCAACCTGTGGCAAGGGTGGGACAGAGGGAGAGGGGGCTAGTGTTAGAGCAGGGGAGGTGTGGGCGTCTCAGGACAAGGGGAGTCAGGGAGGGTGGGTGGCCCTAGGAACTGAGAAGTCTGTGTGGAGTGGACAGTGAGGCTGGGGGTGCAGCTCCTTCCTGACACAGGGCTTCTGAGGAACTCTCATAAATGCCTGGTGAGGTGAGTCAGCAGGTGCTCTGATGGGCCAGAGGGTGGGCTTGTCTCAGGATACCACCACACGGGAAAGGACTAGCCTGTTCCCTACCCTCCCATCTCTTGATTTGACAGTGCGAGGTCAGCACCCTGAATGCCAGGGGGAAAGGAGGGACATGCTGGGTGCATGGGAGCAGAGAGGGCCTGCCTTCCTCCCACCAGAATCACCAGCTGGGGTGGGCCGACTCTGGCCAGTGTGAAACATGCGACAGTTTGAGTTCCAGCTGGGATTGAGCATTTTGATTCCTCAATCAGGACTGGAGTGGCAGGACTTGCAGTGACCCCGGAGTTCTCAGAAAAACCATGGTGTGTTTTAGCCTTTCTTCTGCGACTGCTTTCCGCTGCTGCCCTGGCTGCTGGCATGGGTCGCAGGAGGGAGATCCCATTGGCTGGTGGCTCTGTGCATGTGCTTCTGCTTTGGTCAGTGTCCTGACCAGTGTGTAGATCTGAGGGCTGGAGGGCTAAGATACACAGGTGCAACGGCTGCGTTCTGACACCGCCATGTGCAGGATATGCTCCAAAATTGGATGTAAAGTATGAAAGAAAAGAATCGCAGATGATGTGAGCTGAGCTGCTGGGGAGGAGATGCTCTTCGAGAAAGGTGGGTTGGGGGCAGGGTCCTCTCCTGGTTTGGCTTTGGTGGAGAGTGGTGGTGGAGCTCCAGGATTCTGTCTGGCTCTGCAAAGTTGCTGACCACTCTTCCTGTCTGAGTGGAGGGTTTTGGCTGTGAAAGGGAGCTCTAGAGGACAGCAGACCTAGGCAGATGGCTAGTGCCTGACATGTCAGAGAGGGTGACGGTCACCTGGCTGGTGAGGCCAGATGGAGAAGAAATGCCTTGGGACCGCACAGGTTGGTGCCGATCTTCAGAGCCAGTAGGAAGGGAGCCAAAGGAGGCAGTGGTGGAGCCTTCAGGATGCTGGAGTCACACCAGGAGCTGTGTCTTGGGCGCAGCGCACCGAGTTGCAAGGGGTCACTGTGGGTCAGGGGCTGCTGAGAGGTCAGTGGGAAGAGAATCCGAGAGCTGCACTTGGCAAGAGGAAGGTTGCTGGTAACTCTGACAGGAACAGCCTCTAGTGTGGGTCACGGGCAGGCAGCAGAGAGGGAGGGCCGCAGCACAGACTGGCCTTTCAGGGGAGGGCAGGGCAGTGGGAGGCACTGTAGAGACACGTGGGATGAAGAAATTATTATTTTTTTTTGAGATAAAGTCTTATTCTGTGGTCCAGGCTGGTCCTGAACTCACTGTATAGCCCAGGCTGGCCTTGGACTCAGAACAATCCACCTGCCTCAGCCTCCTGAGTGCTGGGATTACAGGTGTGCACCGCCACATCTACCTTGTGTTGGTGCTAGGGAATTGAACTTGGGTACTTAATGCTTGCTAGGCAAATGTTTTAACTGCTGAGCTATTCCTGCAGCCCCAGGGAGCCAGATTTTAAATTGAATTTTGGGGTAATTGTATCTTCACATAAAATCACCAGATGTAACACGGACAGATGCCAGGTACCCTGGGCCTTTTCTCTCATAGTATAATAGCTTGCAGGGCCCAGCCAGTGTCACAACCATGTGTGTGCTGTCACGCACAATTGGGATACTGATGACCTGTCTCTGGGTGCAGTCACGGCTCCCTGCCCACTCCTGCCTCCTGCTCAGACTGTGGTGGCTGCTGATCTGGCCACCACACCTGCCATTTCAAGAGTATTATGTAGACAAGACAGCTCTCGCTGTTTTTACCACATGCGCCCCTGCGGAGCCCAGCCTGGACTGTGGACGTCAGTCTGGGTTCCAGAGGCGGACGTACCTCTGTGGAGGGAACTGTTAGCCTGTTCACGGATTCTGGGCTTAGTATGGCTGGAAATGCTGAACACCCTTTTTCCCCAGGACTGGAGATTGAACCCAGAACCTTTGCACTAAGCTACATCATTAATTAAAAATTCTTAATTTTTTATTTTGAGACAGGGTCTTACAAAGTCACTAAGTTACTCAGGCTGGGCTCCAACTTGTGATCCTCCTTGCCTCGGCCTCCTAGAACACTGGAATGGCAGTCCTGAGCCACGATGCTTGGCTCAGTTGCTGTGCTTGTCTGTGCAAACACTGGTATTTGTGTCTGTGGGATAAATAACCCAAGAATACAACTTCTGCGGGTTCCTATTAATTGCACGTTTAGTTAAGAAATGGAAACTTCCCCCGAGGGCTGTGCCCTTTCCGTCCCCAGGCCTAGCGGTTGGCCCCGCCTCACCCTTCTGCCAGGTGCAGTGACCGGGTCCCAGGCTCTCTGCGCAGCCTGCCCTCCGCAGCCTCCTGTGAGGCAGCTCTGCCTGTGTCTTTCCCTTGCTTTCCTTGGCTCGTCCTGTTTCTGTAGCTTCTCGGGTCCCTGTGGACTCGGGTGGCTGCAGATGTTGTCCCCTTGTCAGTAGCTCCTCTCCTGCTCCTTACCTTTGCTGGAAGACACGTTTGTAGGTGTGTGAGCGTGTGAGTGTGTGTGATAGTGGGCTCTTAACCTCGGCCTTTGTGCTGAGCTACCATATCATCCCTCTCTTAATTTTTGAAAAATTTTGATAGAAGGTCTGGCTAAGTTGCCTAGGCCACCCTGGAACTGGCAGTCCTGCCTCAGGCTACCGAGTAGCAGGAAATACGGGCTGTGCTACTGCTGCTGGCTCCGTTTTAGTTTTGATGATGTCTGGTGTTTCAAGGTTGCCTTTGTGGCTCCAACAAAATCTGTTCTACCTAATATTAGTATAACCACTCCCTCTTTCATTAACATTCGTATGAAGTGCTTCTTCTCATAGTTCTTCCAGCCTGCCTGCAATTTTATATTTAAGGTGAATTTCTTTGCTGGCCTGTTTTTTTAGTTGGTGTGTGGAGACCATTTGCACTTAACATGGGTGAAAAGTCTGCCAGTTTGTTTTCTTTGCCATCTATTTTGATTCTTTCGCTTGGCTGTGGGTCCCCCGGCTTCTCTCGGGCACCCTGTTGACTAACCCTGTACCGTGTGAGTGTGCCCGTGTCTCCTGCGAGCTGTCCAAGGGAAGTGAGGAAAGCTCGCCTTCTCTCGTCACCTTCTTCCTTTACACCGTTAGTGTCCTGAACATTTCCTCTGTATACAGAAAGCCACAGTGGACAGTGGTACACTTTTTGCTTCAATTGTCCAACATAATTTAGAGCTCTCACGAGGAGGAGGGGACGCATTCGCCATGGCTGCCCACGGTCCTTCTTTCTTCCTTCCTAATGGCCGGCTGATTATCTTTCATCACTTAAGAGAGGTTTCATTAGCCCTCCTTGGAGGGGAGCTCTGCTCTGTCAGATTTTCCTGGTTTTTCGCCGAGAATTCGGTGACTCCCCGTGTGCAGTGCTGTCACTGGACTTGATGGGACCCCTTTTGTGCTGTCCTTCTGCGTAGATGAGGTGACATCTTACTTCCCCACCTTCGAGACTTTGCTCTTAGAAGGCTGATCACGTGTCCTGTGGGTTACTCGGCGTTTGCTCAGCTCTTCCGTGGATTTGTGTGTAACTGCCACACTGGGGAGTGTTTCAGCTGTTACTCCTTCAGGCGCTTTTTAGCCTTGTGCTTTGACTCTGGCCCTCAGGACTCTGATATCGTTAATGTTCGATCTTCTGTTACAGCCGCACAGGTATCTAAGGCTCTGTCTTTTCTCTCTCTTCCTCTGTCTGTCTCTCCCTACCCCCACCCCAAGTGGTTTCTGTTGTTCTTTGTTGATGCTGTTCCATGGTTCTTTGGCAGCTTTCCATTGATTCTTTTTTCTTCTGAGGCGGAGTCTCACTGTGTATTCCTGGCTGGCTTTGAAGTCACTGCTCCTCCTGCCTCAGCCTCCTGAGTTCTGAGATTACAGGTATTTGCCACCACACCTGGTTCATTGGTGCTGGCAGATCAAATCTGGGACCTCATGCTTCCTAAGGAAGTTCTCTAATCACTGAGCTATGCCCCCAGCCTGGAGATTTTTGATAATTGTATTTTTTTCCACTCAAGCTTTTCATTAGGATTTTTCTTTGCTGAGAGTATTTCTTTGTTGAGAATTGCTGTTTGTTCAGTTGTTTTGAGTGTCTACATAATTGTTCTTTGATGCCAGTTGATGATGGCTTGTATAGAGTCTTCGACATAGATGGTGCCCTCTCAGTGGTGGCATTTGCGTCAGTCACTGTTCTCAGGAGACCAGAGCCAATAGGAGATATGGATGTGCAGGGACATGACCTGTTGCGTGGAGTGAGCTGGAGCCTGGCCTGCCCAACATGCATCTTAGGAAAGTCGGCTTGGATCCCAGAGGCCAATGGTGCAGTCCCAGTTCCAGGCAGGAGAAACCCAAAGGCACTTTGCTGGAGAGAGTTCTTTTGGGGATAGGTTAAAGCCTGCTCATTCTGTGGAGAATAATCTGTTTTAATATGTATTTAGATGTTAACCTTATCAAAGTCACCCAGTAGCACATTTGGGAACCTCGTGGCCCGATCCAGGTGACTCACAGAACCAGCCATCACATCACCTCTGGACTGTCTTTTCTCATGCCGTCTGCATTCTTCCTCTTCTTGTGTGATACTGAAGCTTCCACTGAGGGCGGGCCATTTTGGGGATGATGGCCTGAGTCCTGCTGGGTGAGCCTTCTATCTTAGCTGGCTTCCTTGGCCCATTCCCTCAGAGGAGAGGCTGCCACAGCCCAGGTCAGTATAGAAGCCCATTGGTGGGCAGCTCCTCACTGCTGGGCAGGATGGCCCTCCTGCTTCTGGGGTGTGTCCAGGGCTTCCCTGCCGGAGTCCCACGTGGGCTTCATTTTTATTCTCTCCCTGTGGCCCCTGCATAATGGGGCTGGCTGTGCAGCTACTGGGAGGTGGTGACAGTCCTGAGTCCCCACGAGCCCCACGCAGCACCCTTGTGCAGGTAGGAGGGTGCCTCCTCACTGTGTCTGGGACTGCGACAGCCCAGAGGTGGGTGGGGTGGGTCCTCATGGACCAGGCTTCCTGGAGGAAAGTTCCCTCTTTGGCCTTTTCTGACAGTACTTGAGTTTAGGGAGTGTGGTTGGGTCCTCCAGGGAGGGTGAGAGTCTGGTCACCCCACCCCTGCCTGCCTCAGGTGTTTTCCTAAAGAGGTGGGCATGGCACTGCCCTCTTCGCTTGGAGCTGAGGAACTGCTGAAAACTCAATTTTTGTTTTCTGTTTTGCTGAGCTGCCCTTCCCTGGCCCTCTGGTAGAGTGTACTGGCCTTTGCTTCTGCGTCCACAGCATTCCCAAGCCACAGGCTCCCGCCCTGCCCCGCCCAGCCTGCCATGAGTGGGGGGGATGGGGCTTGAGTCCCTGCAGGCCGCCGTCCTTCTCCACGCGTCTTCCTGTGCTTCCTTTGTGGCTCCTGTTCAGAGTGCTAATCACACCTAGCCAGGGAGGAGGAGGGAGAGTTGGGAGTCTGCTCCACTTTCCCAGAAGTGGAAGGCCTGCTTTGTTTTGATGGGAGTAATGAGAAAGACCTGGCGGTATCCAGGCAGCCATGATGTCACCCCTCCCTGCAGAAAGGCAGAATGAGGTGACACGGGGAGGCTGACGGGCTGGATGGCTCGATCTGAACGGCGACAGGGTCTGGGCAGACGTGTATTAGCAGAACACGATGCCGTTAGATTAGGGTTTCTGAGTGTCAGTCCTAGGTTGGGGCCCATGCACCTGGTGACCAGTATGAGGTCAGAAGCCACAGCTCCAGTTAGACCAAGGACCCGAGTCTGTGTGGGGACAGAGTCTGCGCATTCTTCCAGGGGTGACTGATGCCAGTGGACAGGTGTCCTGAGAGTGACCCCGGAGATCAGCCCTGCCCTAGGGACATGCTCCGGCCATCTAGCCACTGCCCTCCTAGGTGTCCTGCCCTCCCAGTGGACTGTCCTGGAGAAGGCTGTGTCCTGGCAGTGGACTGTGTGAAGGCCCAGGTGGCGACCCCACCCCTTAGTCATGGAGGCTGGGGATTAAATGGGGCTCGGGGGCTTACCTGGCTGTGGGCTGTGGTATAGAAAGCAGAAGCTGTGGGGAGGTAGCCCTTCGTTGCATTCAGTGACTCAGATCATGCCTAGGTGCTAGGGTGTCTTGGCCACACGTAGGTGAGTGCTTTCTCCAGGCTTGTGGGGTTGGCAGTGTGGGCTCCTGTGGCCCCCAGGTGGTGGGAGCTGCTGCACACAGGCGGTCAGACCTGGACCTTTGAGCGTGGGAGAGCCTGTGCTGAGGGAGGTGCCTTTGGGAGGAATGAGTATCCTGCCAGGTGGTGTCCCCTAGAGAGTAGCCGGGCGTGCAGCTATTGGGGAACCAGAACAGCCTCGTCGCCTAGTCCTAGGCTAGTCCTTGGCTTTGCTGGGTGGGGCTGGGGGCTGAGTATCCTGGTCCTGTGGGGCTCCCTTGCCTAAGAGGTCATTGCAAGACATGTGTGGGCCTACCATTCGACCTGCTTTGTGTCCGTTTGTTAGGAGGCCAGGTAGGTCCAGGCCCACATCTGTGGCCAGGGCAGCGTGCTGCCTGTCCCCTGCCCATGTCTTCCTTGTTTCCAGACCAATGATGCTGCTGGCAACACCTGGAACTGGCTGTACTTCATCCCTCTCATCATCATTGGCTCCTTCTTCATGCTCAACCTGGTGCTGGGCGTGCTCTCGGGGTAAGATTCTCAGCTCGGGGCAGGGATTGGGCACGGGTTATGGGATGGAGTGACCCTGGACTCTGGTGGCCTCTGTTGGCTGCCACTCTCTTGATGGTCCCTTGACCGTCCGTCCTATGGCTTCCTTCCCTCTGTTCCAGCTTGCCTTTGTGCCATCTCCATGGTGGGTGTGGTGGTAGCTGCACCCCCCTGGGTGTGTCTCTGCTGGGGTTTCCAGGCAACCTCTGTGACTACAGAGAGCCCTGATGCCAGTACAGTGGGTACCAACTCTCCCTCAGAGTCTGTGACCTGACCTGGCTGGACCCTGGTGTCTGTCCTTGCTGGCCACTGTGCTGAGTTTCTCCGGGAGTGAGCACAAGGTTGGGGCCCCTCCTCAGAAGTGTGGGGGCCGGGATGCCGCAGGCTAGGCCTGAAGGCACATGACTTCTCCTGTCAGCCCCTGCCCAGGCCTGAAAAAACCTGCTGATTTAGGATAGAACGTGTCAGGCCTGGCCTGCTGCTCACGCCTCTCCTGCTTGTACCACTACCTGGAGGTGATTCCACTCTTTCACCCCTGAAAGAGCTCAGCCAGAGTTCTGGTGGGCTGGGACAGAGCCTGGGGGCCCCAGGGCCAGAAGACAGGGTAAAAGCTGCTACTGCAGCTTTCTGAGGCTTTCGTCCTCCCCTGTGGGTGACTGCTGCCAGCCTGCCTTGCCAGTGCGCTAGACACTAGCTGAATCCACAGTGAGGTACAGGGCGTCGAGGAGGACTTCAAGACTGGTGGGGAAGCCAGGGAGGAAGAGGCTCAGAGAAGGGTCCTCAGAGGGGCTCTCTCATTTGAGAGCCCACGGAGCATGCAGGATGAGCCAAAGGGGGTGAAGGCGTGGACTCGAGGAAGGAAGCGGCTGAGCTTGGGGAGCCCTGGGGAACCGGAGGATGGACGTGTAAGCTGGAGAGAGATTAGATGGGTATAATGCGAGGATGGAGACGGAGGAGGTGTGGCCTGCAGGGGTGGAGAGGGAAGGTTTGTATCCTGCAGGAATGCTCAAGGCTGGTGACAGCATGTGGCAGGAGGTCTGTACACTAGCAGGTAGGTGGCTGTGGAGAGCTCTGAACATGGCCCAACCATGAAAGTGCCCGCCCTCAGAAGAATAGGATTACAATGGACAGGAGTGCTGTCCACTCAGGCTCGTCTTGTGTGACCCACTTGGGATTTGTGGAATAGGTGGGAGGGATCAGCAGCAGCTGTGTGCTGAGGTCCACAAGGAACTGGCCTCCATGTCTGGGCACGTGCTGCTAGAGGCAGTGGCCTTGAGGCGGTTCATTCTCACTCTTCCTTTCTTGGGCTGTTGGCCAAGGTGGCTGCCCTGTGGCCCCTCATGCCCCTAAGGATTAAAGTGACTCCTTGCGAATCAGCTCCTCTGTGGACGGGTGGGATTCTGGGGTGCATTTTGCTTAGGGTTCCCAAACTGGCCTCACCCGCGGCTCACCTGCTCCTGGGGCACGAAGGAACTGGCCCAAGTGGGAAGCCTGTGGTAAATCCTATGGTATGGTAGACTCAGGACGTGGGGTAACTAAAGGGGAGAGTGGCAGGCCTGGCAGGAATTTGCATCTCATTACCTAGGTTGCACCAACTCAGCCCTTGGGAGATGCTGGCTTGGGTGGAGGCCAGTCTCAGCCAGGGCAATGGTTCCCCTTGTTCTGTGGCTGTGTGCACCAGGGTCAAGCTTGAGACCTATCTTCACTCTTAAGAGTGCGCGCATGCATGTGTGTATGTATGTGTGCGTGTGTGTGTGTGTGTGTGTGAGGGAGACTCTCTGTGAGGGACACAACATGGGTCAGAGCCAACGTGACCGCTAACGGGGTCCACCCAGGAAAGCCTTCTGGCTGCACTCCTATCTGAGAGGCCCTGCCTGCTCTGTAGTCCCGCAGCCCAGCTGCCAGCAGACCTGTGCTGAGGCTCTGCCACCGTGACCCAGACACAGCAAGGAGAAGCCCAGTGGCCTGAGACCACCCTGTCCCCACCCACAGCCTGGCCTCTGGGTCAGCCGTGTGTGTGTGTGTGTGTGTGTGTGTGTGTGTGTGTGTGTGTGTGGTCTTCCTTCTTGTACTCTAAGTCTGGCATCTCCCCTGGCAACTGGGGCTGGTCTGGTGGAGTGAATTCTCTGCCATCCCAAGGCTGTGGAGAATCAGCAGGGCTGGGCTGGGTGAGGCTTAGGAGGGCACCAGCCTCTCTTCTCCCCTGCTCACTGTGAGCTGCAGAGGTTTGCTTGACGCCGCGTGGATTCAGCACGGTCATCCTCTTGCCTTGGGCCTTCCCCATCCCATTTCTTCTTGCCTGGTTCTTCTCTGTCCAGCAGTGGCTTTGTACCCAGCCAGTGGGAAACAGAGTAGATGCTGGACTCTGAGAATTCTTTCCCATGCTCCCTGTAGGCAACAGATGAGAGGTGTGACCCTTGGGTACATGCTAGACCTGCCCTGGGGCAGGGAGGGGATCATTCCTGTCCTTCAGAGCCTCTTCGCCACTTCCCTGTCTAAAGCCTGCAGTCTGAGGAGGGGTTGTCCTGGGCCTTGGGGTTGGCGTCCTGGAGGACAGAGCTGTGTGGTGCCCACCTTGCGCTTGGGTTAGAACAGGCTGGGGGCAGGGCCTACGCAGCGGTGGGGCTGCAGTGGCTGCATCTCTGTGCCAGCCCTTTGTCTCAGGGACTGAGCGCCTGGGAGCCGTGGGGAGGGACTTTGCACTCACCTGGCCTGATGGCTTCCTTGGCCCCCTCGTGGTGCAGAGAGTTTGCCAAGGAGCGAGAGCGGGTGGAGAACCGCCGTGCCTTCCTCAAGCTGCGCCGGCAGCAGCAGATCGAGCGGGAGCTGAACGGGTACCTGGAGTGGATCTTCAAGGCCGGTGAGCGTTCCGGGGAGGGGCTGCTGAGCCTGGCTGCCCTCTGTGGCTGCTCTCCGTGGTTCACCCTGCCTCTGGGCTGGGCCGAGGGGTTTGGTGGAGAGAAGCCTTCCTCTCCAGCCCCACTTCAGATGCTGCGTACAATGGGCTGACAGAGGGGCTTTGTCGCGCTCGGCCTGAAGCTGCTCTCTCCGTATTAGACTTGAGTGTGTGCCTGGACTATGTGGAGGCCTCATGGGGCTTCTTCAATGGACGGCTGACCCAGAGGCCAGGCTGTGGGTGGGGACAGGGTGGCCTCAGGCTACTGGGCTTCTCCTTGCTGTGTCTGGGTCACGGTGGCAGAGCCTCAGCACAGGTCTGCTGGCAGCTGGGCTGTGGGACTACAGGGCAGGCAGGGCCTCTCAGATAGGAGTGCAGCCAGAGGGCTTTCCTGGGTGGACCCCGTTAGCGGTCACATTGGCTCTGACCCACGCTGTGTCCCTCACAGAGGAAGTCATGCTGGCCGAGGAGGACAAGAACGCTGAGGAGAAGTCCCCTCTCGATGGTAGGTAACTCGACAGCGCTCTCCAAGGCGGGGTCTGGTGGCTGAGGGGATGGTGATGCAAGGGCGTAGGACACGCCTCCGCCAGGTGTGCGTCGCCGTGGTGGCACGGATGTGGGCTGGGGTCTGAGCCCGGCCTTCCTGACATGTGCACTCTGACTGCAGAGTGGTCCGCTGTTTCCAGAAGCTTTGTACATGAAAGTCTGAGCCAAACTCCGTTGCTCCCAAGGGCTATGGGAACCCCCTAGAACCTGCAGGCCATGAAGTGGGGATGAGGACAGGGCTGGTTTGGTCACTGGCATGGAAAGCCCACATCAGGCACACAGAACAGGAGCCCGTTGGCCACAGCCAGGCTTGGAGCAGGTTGGCATCCGGCCTGCGCTGCCCTGGCTGTGCTCCACATGAGTGTTTCTGGTGTTCCTGGTAGCCAGACTTCCCACTCATCTCATGTTGGAGGGAAGGAAAGCAGGTTCGCCCTCAGGAATTCCTTGCCTCCTCTGCCTGAGCACTGTTAGGCCCTGGGGGCCCAGAATCATCCTGCTCCAGCCTCAAGACAAGGAATCAGCAGAGGGCGCCAGTTCTCTGTGGGATAACTGGCAACAGCAGAAAGATGCCCTGAAGCGGCTCACCCGGGTGGCTGCTCACAGGTCCCATTGCCTTTTGTTCAAAGCAGTGTTGAAGAGAGCGGCCACCAGGAAGAGCCGCAGCGACCTGATCCGTGCCGAGGAAGGCGAGGAGCGGCTGGCCGACCTCTGTGCGGCAGGTGAGTCTTGGTCACTGGGGCTTCCTGAGACCGCTGGGCTCTTGCCCTGACCCCGCTGTTCGTGGGGCTCCTTCCTGGGTGCTTTGTCCCTTCAGTGCTGCCCCCTGGTGGTGGCTGTGCAGCCCTGCAGTGCCTGGACACGGAGTGGACATGGAGCCGAGGCTGAGGGGCTAGGTTTCCACTGTCTCCTCCTTCCTGGGCCTTTGGACTTCACTCCATCCCCTTCTCCCCATTCTAGCATAGTAGACGCAGGCTAGGTGATCCTGGAGGGCCACCATAGTTCCCTTAGTGTCAAGAAAGCTTTGCATGTCCCACTGAGGGCCTGTCACACTGCGTCCTGTCATACTGAAGGACACAGCCTGGTCCCCACCTGCCACCACGCAGAGACGCAGAGACACGCAGGGAGAGCTTTGCATGTCCAGGGCTCTGTCAGGCCCTCTCAGACTCCTTGCCCCTCAGGAATCTGTGTGAACCAGAGTTGGAGCTGTTTCTCATTGTGTTGTTAAATCTATGAGACAGAGCCCTTTAATTAGAAGAAAGCACACATGCATGCTTATACATGCAAACACACGTGCACACATGCATGCACACACACAGAGGCACCCAAATGCATTCTTTTATGCTGCTTCTTTGTCTGCATATAGGCCCAGGAGGCCAGTGTGAAGCACTTAGAAACACCGTTAACTTATTTCCGGCTCATCGCAGATCACACACATGC
>PVKB01001926.1:0-199677 GCA_004027205.1 Ctenodactylus gundi
GCAATCCAGGCACTTAGAGGTTGCTGCAGCCAAGTCTAGAAAGGCCAGACTACTGCTCCAGCTAGTGGCAGAATCTGGAAACATTCACATGATGCTGGTTTCACAGGCAAGCAGAATGCAACAGTTGTGGGTCATGGAGGCTTCCAACCACATTTCAGAGGAAGCTTTGGAATCCAGTCCATGTACCCTGGGAGGGCAGTGCACGAAATTGTGAAGGAAATGCCTAAAGTGCAGTGCAGACCCCAGAAATCTGGAGATGGTAGAACTGTGGAACTTCATCTGAGGAAAGCCACAGCCTTTGATTAGGGTCACCCCAAAGGAGGGAAGATGGAGGCAACGCTGTAGTGGCAGGGCCAGCACCCAAGCCCTTTGGAATTCACATCTTGTCAGTTTACCTCAAATGTTAAACCAAGAACTACAGGACTCAATGGAGCTACAGGATATAACCCTTTCCCTGCTGGGTTTAGAACTTGTTTTGGTCCAATTGCTGTCTCTCTCCTGTTCTTCCCTTTTGAAATGGGAGTATTTACCATGTGTCAGTGTATGCTGGAAGTGCTTAACTTTTTGATTCTCACACAGTCCACTCATTAGGAAGCCTGCAACGGTGAAGGCACATGGGATTGACTAGAGAGCTGCATATTACAACGCAGACAGAAATCAACTGGATGTGGGACTAAGCCAAGGTCTGGAGATGCTGGAAAGACCTGAGCTTTCCCCGGAAAACGTTGCAACAATGTTTCTTTTTTCTCCCTTTACTTAGTTCAAGTTGCAAGGTAGGCCTCCTATATCCAGGGTGGGTTCCCTGGCCTATAAATCAATTACATAAACCTGAAAACGCTGCCCTGAGCAACCCACAATCTCAACAAATTGACACAATTCTTCCAGGTTAAGCCCCAAGCATATGCCCCTTCCAGCCAGGTTCTAATTCCCAGCAGCACATGGGTCTAAATACATGAGGCTTTGGGAGACAATCCAGAACAAAAATATAGCAACTTGAGTTAAAGTTGAGTACTGTAAATATCAGACTATGAGACAATAATAAAGACATGTATAGTTTATCACTAATGCCTTCAAGAGAACAGAAGTAAGCTGAGGAGATCCACAGTCCATCTCTCTACAGTAAGAATAGGTAGACCACACTAGGAATATCAGGGAGTGACAGAGGCATTACCACATGACAAGGGAGAAAAAAGAAGACCATACTGCTTTTAAGTGTTGACAAAGCAAAAATTCAGTCAGAAAGCAGAAGTACAGAAAGGCCAAACATGGTACGACAGTGGACAGATAATACAGCATTCAACTAGGAGCATAGTTCAGTGATCAGAGCCCTTGTCTAGGAAACATGAGAGGCCCCAAGTTCAACGACACATCCCCACCCCAGGTCACATACTAGGCTGTGAAGTCACACACCTGTAATACTAGCACTCAGGAGGATGAGGCAGGAGGATTTCCAAGAGTTCTAAGTTAACCTGGGCTACATAATGACACGGTGAGTTCAGGAATAACATGAACTACACAGTAAGACACCATATCAAAAAGAGAGAGCATGAGAGAGAGAGGAAGAAGAAAAGAAGAAAAAGGGTGAGGAAGAGGAGGAAGAGGAACAGGAGGAAGAGGAGGAGGAAGAGGAGGAAGAAGAGGAAGAGGAGGAAGAGGAGGAGGAAGAGGAGGAGGAAGAGGAGGAGGAAGAGGGGCCCTTGCATATAACAATATACAGATCTGAACTTACCAGATCATGAGGAAAGTATCAACAGGCCTACCTAAATATTGGTGATACTTAGTATTACTTAAGTGGTTACTTATTAAGCACTAAATTATTTAACTATTAAGTATTAAATAACTTAAGTCATAAGTGACTGTCCAGTTGTCAACTTTTCTATTGATTTCTTCCATGACTTCAGAAATTTAGTCAACAGAATGATATTGGTCTCCCATTCTTGGTAAAAACTGTTTCAGAAGCTCAGGATTTCTACTCCAAGAAGGTTTCTATCTCAAGGTACAACCTATACACTTACTGGTTCCCCCTACAAAATTAACCTGTGAAGTGGCAAATGGATAATTAATTTAATATTTCCATATTCTTATAAGCTGCCCATAGTTCAGCTGTATCACAAAACTTATCTTTTAGAATTGGACACTCCTAAATGTCCAAATGAGGTTGAGCAGCTTGCCACAGGCATTTGTACCATGGATATACCTCTAATGTGCTACTCCAGTGGCCTATAAGGCAACCAACTAAAGGATACACTAAAGGAGGGCTGCCTAGGAAAATAAAAAAATTCTTGGGCCTCTTTCATAGATCCCACTTAATTTCAACTAACTAGGATCCTAAGAGTCTGTATTCCAAAAACATGACAGATTTCATTCTTAACATACTTAACTCTTGAGCACCCTGATATTGTGGACATCACAGAATAGCTTTGATGCTCTTAATTTCCAAACCCTCAGTCCTGCTGGCTTCCTACAACCCTAACTGCCATCTCTCCCACATTTTACCTTCACCTGGGACTGTGAAGAAATAGAATTATTCTAAAGCAGGGCATAGGTTTAAACCTGACAACACTAGTCACTCCAAGCACTAAGCAATGCCAGGGCTCCAGTGCTTAGCCTAATCCAATACAACCTACAGTAAGTGCTCTTTTCGATTAACTAAAAAAATAATAAAAATGGTCATACAATCACTTATATTTTTAACATTAAAACTGATTCTTCTGTTGTTTTTTTTTTTTCTTGTGGTACTGGGAGTTGAACAAAGAGTTTTCACCTTTCTTATTTCTAATTTTGAAACAGGGTCTCAACAAGTCACTAGGTTACCTAGGCTGTGCTCAAACCTGTACTTCAGCTTCCCAGAGTGTTGGGATTACAGGCATGTACTACCATTCACAGCTTGCATCTCTTTCTGAAACAGTTCTCCTCGACCCCTGTTGACCCACAACTGTCTCATTAGAAGTCTGAAATGCTGGGAAAACCAGTATTTGTCCCATGGATGGAAGGATCTTTTTCACTCCAGAAGACCAAGTACAGTTCAACGCAGTGAGTGTGAATACATACACAAAAACACCACCAGAGCCAGTCAAAGGAAATGTGACCTACAATCCCAATAGGCCCTGCTTCAGCCTCCTGAAAAATGTGGCTGGCTTTGAATTAACTTACTATAAATTAGGGCATCCTCATTCTTGAGGCCTACAAAAACATTTAAGGGAGTTCTTATTTCCTAAACTCAGCAATCTGCTGCTGATAAATCACAAGCCTACTCTTATGAAATTATGTAGCTCTCTACATCTCAAGATGTTTACTTTGAAAAAAGGATAGGCACATGAAGGGCTAAGCCATTAATTTTCATCTCTCAAAAGAATCATTTGTTTTTGTTAAATCTGATCTAAATCTAACATCTGATTATAATTTAGTCTGTTTAAAGTTACTTGGTACGCTGATATGATTTTTCTCAGCAGTAGGCAGAAACCCACTTTTAAATGTGGTTTTTATCTCAAACAATGCTTAAAATGTAATTTTAAGGTAACTGTCTGGCAAATGATATAAGTGTAGCAGATATTATTACCTCTATTTCCTTTCAAGAAATATGTGCATACATTTATGATGCAGATACAGTGGTCATATTCTAAGCCATGGCTTTACACATATTCCCAGAATGTAACTATAGTTATGAAGTCAAATTCCATCTTAATTAAAATGAATATCATATCAGCACAGTGAACCTATATGTAATCTTCTTCCTGACCAATTTTATCAACTGGTTATTACCAAAAAATCAGTTTTCTTCTTATATTCAAGGTACTTAAATGTCTTTATGCCTAAACTACTCAACAGTCTCAAAATATTAAGCCTTTTCTAAAATGTTAAAGTTCTTTCCCTGACAGCTGGCATGGCTCTATCTAATTCTGGATGCTCATGTGTGAGGAAGCATCTATACTGAAACATACAGCATAAAAATTCTGTAGAATGTTTCCAATTTTGCTACATCTATTTCATTTCAAAACAATCTGGAAATAAGTCCTTGATCTTCAAACATACATAATACTTGAGTCCATCATTTTTAAATTGGTTACTCTTACAGGAAGTTTAGAGACCTTCTCAATTGAGAGTTTAATATTTTTATATAATTACAATAACTCAGAAACCCAGTAATATGGATCAATAAGGAGTAAAGCTGCAAATAAACACAACTTCATGCAAACTAATTTTGTCTCTATAAAGAATAACTAATTACCACATACTTGACCTAATAATTCTATTTTTAGGAAGTAAGGCTGCAAGAATATATCCCAACTGGTGAAAGAAATTGGATAAACTATTTCCACAAGTGCGCTCATCTCACTAACACTTATAATAAACAAGAATATGAAATAAGCAATATAGAAATTAAAATTTTGGATAAAAGGCACTTAGTTTAACATTTTAAAGTCACCTAAATTTATTTTTATGACAAAATCTGATGCAATAAGTGAAAATTAAATAAACTATTTATTGAAAAGATAAGGCATAGTCTGTAAAGCTCAAAAACCTACCTATGCATATGAGTGTAAACATCCCTATGTAAATACAGACACAAAAATTAGTAACCAAGTATGTATTCTAAGGAAAAATATGTCTATATTTTATTTTCAACTTTTCTTTGCATATAGATACATTATTTGAAAATAACCCTCCAAAAATGATACACAAAAGTAAAAAGCCAGTTAAGTTTATAAGTCTATTTACATTTTAAATAATCTGTCTGTATAAAAATACTGATGACAATGAGTTATTTGCTCCAAGATCTAATTAAGCTTAGTTTTTAAAAAGTCTGATTTGTACAGTATATTTTAAGACTGACAAAATTTAAGTGAATACAGAAAAGAGTAGATTTTGTCCAAATTTTTTAATCATCTACCAAAGCTGGAAATGCTTAACTTCTAGCAGGTCCAGAGAAGCTCCTACTCATGTCCTGCCTTTGAGGGAGCATAGACCTCTCTCGATTCCCAGCCCTAGCCTTGTGAACGCAGGCAGCTTAACTGTACACCTACCTAGTGGCTATAAACAGAAGTCTACAAACTAGTGCCTTCCACAAGTAGTGTCACAAAACAACAAAAATGATTTTGAAAAATAGGGTTCTAGGTTATATCTTGTCTTAAGAGCAAGAGATGAGAGTCCCTCGTGAGCCATGAGATGCCATGTCACAATGACCAGAGGTAACAAGCACAAAAGGAAAAGCAAAATGTTCTCCATCAGCAATGAGTAAACAATAACTTGAGCTCTGAGGGATGCACACTAAAGTGATTGAGTAAACTTGTCCAAAGCCTTCCAAAAACATAATCAATACCAAATGTAGAGTAACAGGGGTCTAGGGGCACAGACCAGCAGTTAGAGCATTTCCCCAGCAAGCCCACAGTACTGAGCTCTATTCCCCACCACAGAAGCAGGGGATAGTGGCACACAGCTGTAATCCTAGCACTCAGGAGGAGGAAGCAGGAGGATTGCCATGTGCTCAAGGCCAGCCTGGGCTACATAGACAGTTCAAGACCAGCCCAAACTACAGAATGAGACTCTCCAAAAACTAAAAAATGCAGAGTAACAAGTGGCCCCTGTGACTGGATTTTTGTGAAGGACAATCTAAATTGCATAGGCTAGAACAGAATGTTTCAAGTGTACATTCCCTGCAAGATAATCAGAAGGCTACCACTTAGGAAGAGACTTAACCACAACAAACAAACAAAAAAGTATTCTTTATTCATCCCCTCTTGTTTTAGAAATGGAAAGCAATTGGTCTCCAAATTTTTAAATGGAGATTTTCCCTCATCGGGCAGCTGCCACTGATCCGCTTCAATGTCCAACTTTCTGAGGTGGGAGTGAGGCAAGACACAGTACTAGAAGTAAAAGAAAAGGCAGAGGACTCTCTGGGTTTTGTTTTGTATTAATTCCTTGAAAGACTTGTGATTAGGACAAAAGTGTATTAACTTCAATGATTCCCTTATGACATTAACTCAAAAACTCTATGCAACCTTTCTCTGCTCTCCCTTCTCCCCGCCTCCAAAAAAAAAAAAGAAAGAAAATCAAGAAAAAACAGGTAGCCAAAAAGCAGAAAACAAAACCTACTGCGATTTTAAAAAACCGTTAGGCTTAACTTCCTGCTATGGTCTGAAAGTCTGCACTCCTTCAACACTCTTACGTTGAAATTCTAGGGGGTTTCCTGTTTTTCCTATACAGGTTAAACTACTTGTCAGTCCTGCACAAACATAGTACAATACAGGAAAGAATACCACCCTGGAGTGGATTCCTCTTAGCACTGCATGACTTCTCAACTGCACCTAACCCATGTTAAGAGACACAAATGCACACAGAACCTTCACAACATGGGACGCTTAGCAAATGTGCAGCAAAACCTCACTAACATGATTTTTTCCAACACCAGGAACGTCTATTAGGTCTCTGAAATAATGAAGAACTCCTCAAGCAAAAAAGATCTCAACTCTACAAAAGGCAGCCCTCTTTCCAGTAGAAGATCAATTTCTAACAGCGAACTCCTTTTATATCATTGTTAAATATAAGATTTCCCAATGATTCCTAACCACAGACATATGGTTGTACTCTACACTTATGTACAATCTCATTTTATGTCTATGGATTATTTGACAGGCAGTTCCTTTTTCCTAACAGATAATCTAAAAAGCCTATAAACTATAGTGGATTGGAAACAATAGGAAAGAATTTTAAATGATAAGTGGAATCAGGAAAAAAATGGAGCTGGTTTGGCTGTAGATTTGCAGAAAGAAACCTTTTTTATTTAATTCCCAAGCTGCTCTCCTTCAAACGAGAGGAAAATGCAACTGCTTCCCAAAGCATTCATCTTTGCAAGAAAAATATCAGTACCACACCTACCAAAGCTTTTGGCCAAGCGTATTAACTCTCTTGACAGTAAATACAACTGAAAGCACCAAAACTTACTAATTAGCGAGATGTTTTAAGAGCTACTATAAAAAGGGGAGAAATCAGCTTTTAATAGGCTTTTTTAATTTTTTGAGAGAGGTTTCACTCTAGTTCAGGATGGTCCCGAACTCACTACGTGTACCAGGCTGGCGTCAAACTCAAGGCAATCCCCTGCCTCAGCCTCCTGAGTACTCAAACTGTGTAAGTATGCTATCATCCCTGGTTAATTTTTTATGTGGTGGCAGGGAATCAAACCCAGGGCCTTGTGCATGCTATAGGAGCACTTCAACCACTGACTGCACCCCCGGCCCTTGCTAGACTTCCTTAAAATGAGTCATCTCATAGATCGAGACTGCAGGGTGGAAGCCCAGAACCAACAGGCTCACATCCTTAGTACAGATAGGCAGCTTACATCCCATCTGGCCACATCTGGCCATGGCCAGACTGAATGTCACTAAGAACCAAACCACCTTAATCATGAGACAGCAACCATAATGGCTTGGATTTTATGTACCAAAGATTAATTTTTTTTTTGTTTCAAACTCCAAGCTCTAACAGGAAATTCACCAAGATAAGATCATACACCAACCACAATGCCAGAAGAGTGATGGCTGCTAATTCCATATGAACTGCTAATTCCATAGATTTTTCCAAATAGGAATGCAACCATGTGAGGATGGGAACAAAAGCAGTGAGTTTGTTGTTAGGCCCACAATGTTTCATCTATAGAAAACTTCAAGCGTAATCACTGAGCCTTTCTGGGCCTCAGCTTCCACTTATACACACAGTAATTAGGAGATTCCCAATCTTATGGTTCACACTGGATTTCCTCAGAAGTGACAAGTATTCATGTGAAGGACATTTATTCAAACGAGGACCACTGAAGGAACCGGTAGCAAGCTGACACAGAGAAATATAAAAGAGTTAAGATAGAAGCCAGCACAGGAGTTTGCCTGGGTCCCCTCTCTGAACATAGATCCAATTCTGAGGGGAGGTGTCTTAGAGATACGAGAAAGATGCCTCAGTGCTGGCCTGGGAAGGACTCAGAAGATGGCCTGTGTCCACCAGTCACTGTCATTCCTGGCTAAATGTCTATTGAGGGAAAATTCCTTTATCCACAAGAGCCTTGGAGACTGAAAGTCACAGGCTGCAGTGAGTCCAATCCATGCTAGTATTAGCATTCAAAGTCCCCCAAACCCTCCAACTCAACCAAACCAATGATGGCTGGTCACCACAACTGGTACAGGCAGCAGCCATCAAGGCAGCACACTGAGGGTCAGGAGCATACACAGGACACTGCGAGCATCGGCTCTGTTACCCAATGCAATAAAGAACAAATGTGCTTCTTCATGCCCTGCACTTAGCCTAGGATCTGACATTCAGTTTGCACTGGCAATAAGCTCTTCATATATTGTGAAGGCAATGTAAGAACCGCAAGATCCGTCCTTACCACATAGGAGACACACAGCAATCACCAGAGTGGAACCCACTGGAGAATCCCCTGCCGGGCTGTTTACCTGGCTGTATGATACCCTCAATGAGCACCCTGCCTTCCTACTTCACTCATAAGCAGTAAAGGGTCTAAACTATAAATTTAGCTTAGACATAAAAGCTTACTCAATCTCCCAAGCATCAACACTCCTCCAACTCTCCAGTTGAACACAGGGACTGATGAGGGCCCAGAACATTTGAGGCTAACAAGATACACCCAGGCAACCCTACTCAGCTGTCTCATACACTTACCTAGCGCCAAGCATGTTTGTCCCCAAATATATTTAAGTAACATCAAAATACATGAGTGTTTTTAACCAAGCCCCAGGAAAGACCTTAGCCATGCATCAAAACAAGCTGAGGGTAGTGAATAAATATATGCTTTTAAATCTTAAGGGAATAATAAAATTTTACAGTGAATGTATATTGTGATCAATTTAGCATGTTTATTTAGGTTTCAATCACATTGGGAAAGCACTTCTGTGTATGAACCACTTTGGTTGGCACCTCTCCAGGTCCACGTGGAGTGCTTTTGTGTCTGTTCAGACAGCTCCTCATACAATCACATGAGACCCTTCTGAGGTGGCACATTAAGACACCAAGTACTAGTGTACCTGGCCAGTTAACCACAAAGCAGAATGAACTACTACTCACAATACAGCAGTACTCCTCAACCAACGTTTTACCTTCTGTAGTTTCAAATGCCAAAGGTTAGTCACAGTCTAAAAATGTTAAATTAGAAATTCCAGACATAAAAAAATTCCTTAAGTTTTAAATTGTGTCATGTTCTGAACAGTATAATAAACTCCTGCACCATCTTGCTCCATCTTACCTAGAAATCACTCTGACTGTGCTACTCACCCTGGAAAAGCTACCCACCTGCTAGTCACGAGTAACTGCCTCAGTTATCAGATGAATTCCTGGGTTGTCTCTGTGTTGCATCCAAGTAAACCTTATGAAGTACCCTAACACTCTGTCACAACGTCATTGCCCTTCACCCCTCTTCATCCCATCATGTAGGTATCATGCAATCTCATGCCATCACAACAAGGGTGAGAACACCACATGACATTGTGAAACACCACATTCATGGAGCTTTCATTATAGTATATTGACATAATTGTTTTATTTTGTTATCACTTGTTCATCTTTTACTGTACCTAATTTATAAGTTAAATAAGTGCTATACAGTTATAAATGATTAAGAGAAAACAGTGTATATATAGTATTTGGATCTCTTCAGTTTCAAGCATCCACAGAGGTCTTAGACTGTAAGTCCCATGGATCAGAAAGAATCAGCATACACAGGAGTTCTAACAACCCTATCAATTACTGCTAAACTTTAACACACCCTGATTACTTAATAGCTGGTAGGCTTAATGGGAAGCCATTTTTTAAGGTAAAATGGAGTTCCCTGGCCAGCTAACATCTATTTATATTAGTCTGCCACTTTATCATACCAAATAACATTTCCATATGCCACTGGTCTGAATTGTAATACACACACACACACACACACACACACACACACACACACACACACACACACTAGCTACAGGAATAAAATTGGCAATTTAAAGTTCCAAACCCAAAGGAAGGAGCTTTCCTTCCTAACCTCTCCTACAAGCTTCATGGTACAAGCTTTAAGCAAAGCCATAAACTAACATTAATAGCTCAATACTGTCTTTTCCAAAGAAATTTCTAAATTTTAACACACTCAATTTTTTATGAAAATCCTGTATTTTAAAATATTTATAACTGTATATACTGACTTGAAACACTCAACTGGAAAAATATTTTCCCCTGAAGATTCTGGGCACTCAACTCATGACACTTTGTCACCAAGCAGATGAAATATGTATTTGTGTGGCACTATTTGAGAAAACTCAATTCTATTGACAGGATAGGAAATTCTTCTCAACAAGACAAGAAAATAAATAGTATTGATGAAAACTGTAAGATGCATTAGGCATAAACAATGAAACAAAGAAGCAGAACTTGTGTGTGTGAAAACGGAAAGGAATGAAAGGTCTTTGAGGTACCTAATATTCACAAGGCACTAAGTATGCATGAGGCACCTGAACCACCGAATATTCATGATGTGCAAATTATACATAAGTCATATGAGACATTGCTTATTTATGAGGTTTCAATTAAGCCACACGTGGTAAAAACCATTCTCATCCTCAGACACACACACACACACACACACACACACACAGAGCTATCACCAGGGTAACTGGTAGATCACTGTTTTTCTTCCATAAAGAATCAGGGAAATTTAGTCAGAGAAGAACGTGGGTGCAAACACACTAATTGATTCCTCAACTCAATTTCGTGTCAATGAACTCAATGCCTTTCACAAAGACACATAAGCATGAATTTTCAGACACATGTGTTTAAGCGTATGTAACTGCATGCTTGTGCACGTGACACATACTTGCATGTATACAGCCCAGCAACTCCTACTCTATGACAATAACTGATATGTAGACATATTGGATGGATGAATACATGAATTAGTAAAAGTAGCATTTTTGGTGATTCTACTTAAAATGGATCTAATTCATTCATATTTAAGAATTGTAACTGACTATACTACTAACACATATAAACTATCATTTGCAGGAAAAACTTGAACAGTAAGGAATAGGTATTTCTAAAATAATAAAGTTAACTAGGAAAATAACTTCCACGTACTGATGATACTGTGTATTTGTATGTGGTATACCAGCCTTAACCTTTCAGAAACTCTTTAGTTCTGTTAATATATCAACTATCCTAACTACCTCTCTAAAAGCACATCATTATCTGTCTTACAAAGGGAGGACACCCGTACTACGCTACATGTTATTTTAGACTAGTGAGTCAATAATTAAAGTACACCAAATACAGAAGTCAGTATCTAGAACAATCCATTTTCTTCTGTTTACCCCACACAAAAGTATAAACCACACTTTACCATGGTGTTTTCTTACAAAAAAAAAGGGGGGGGGGGATATGACACGTTCTTGGTTTTGTTTTTGGAGAGGGCCAATCTCAAAGTAAGAGTAACTGACCTACCTGTGAGCTGCATGATATCTATTGCCAAAGACAAGGGAAACATAAACAGAAGACAAAACTTGAAAGGAAACAGTCACCAATTTATCAATATATGAGCATTGATCCCATTTACTGAAGCTTCTAATACTATATTCAGAAAATAAATTGCTTCCGAAGCATGAATCTGTTGTGTAATGAGATGCATTCTTCATTGAACTTTTTAATGACAGTCCCTACACAGAAAAATTGTTCAAGAGTGAATTAGGACCAACCAGTTGAATTATGGCTAATTTTTGTAATGAACTGTAAAATGCACACAACCACACACACAAATAGTTGTGCCATAGTTCTGGGATGGGAACAGACCACAGAGATTACTTAGCCTCTCCTGCCAATACAAAGCACTCATCAAAATAAGAGGAAAAAACTAGCCACAAAGCTCGCAAAATTCATTACTCTCGCCATAATAAACACCATCAATGAATTATTGATCTGGTCACACAGCACTGGTTCTCTGTTCATATTTTTCCTCTGTAATTACTCAAAACCACTTGCCAATTACAACAATAAGTCACAGATACAAAATGAAGGATATTAATCATTAGAGATGGGGCTTTACAATCTCTAAATCAAAATTTTTATACACGAAAGAGAATAGAAACAATCATAAAATTTATAAATTAACCTTTTATCAAACTCTCCCATACTCAACCATTCAAAAATGTTTCATTCCCATTTTGTCACTGTGTTATGTATAAAAGTGCTGCAACAAACTCATAAGGCCATCCAGTTTGCCCAGGAGTTTCCCAGTTTTAGTTTAACAGCCAGCCCTATGTTCTCAGAAATCCTTAAGTCCTGGAAAAACTAGAAGAATTGGTTACTACCCTGAGAAATAAATGAAACGGGATAAGGTAGATATGATTCTTGTACTTGAAACCCTTTCCTCTTAGAGACATAAAATTAGTTAATAATCACAAAGACAAATTATGTAACAGCATTACGGAAGCGAGTCTCATATTTTATCAGCCTGGTTGGTGCCCAGAGTTAAGAAGCCCTTTATGCACAATCGCAGAGCAGCCAAACAAGCACTGAATACTTATGAAGCCACCTCCTTTCTGAATTTGTACTACACATAAAACTGACCCTAACTGCATCAAACCATATCAACACAAAACAGGGACTGAAGAGAAAGCATGATCCTCTTTTGAGGAGAATGCAATCAATCCATCGTGAAAATTTATCTCTTCTCTAATTAAAAGGCAAAATATGTAAAATAAAGAGGACCAAGTCTTAAGTACAAAAAATGGGAAAGTTGTAACATCTGATTAAGATATTATAAAGGGATATCTATATTCTACTCACTACAAAGAAAATTAGCCCAGCTAAGAAAAAAGTACTCAAAAAAATTTAAGTGCAACGTATGGGACATCATCATGGCTCCCTTCAGAGCAGAGATACTGCACTACTCAGCCAGTCAGTCACAATTCAAAGGGTGACTCTAGTTCTCAGGAATAAGAACAGAAATAACTGACAGCACACAAGGGGGTCCTACACACAGACCAAGAAACATGGGAAGCTTCCATCCAGAGGCATATGGATGCAAACATGAAGAACTAAAGAGAGTGAAAAAACAGGGAGAGCAGTGAGGGGAATTCTGTGGTGGAGACAAGAGGCCCCATAAAACCCCCAGAGGCAGAGAGGGACCTGAAAGGCAAACACAGAACAGCAGCGTAGGGTGAAGTGGGTGGAATCTAGAGAGTAGATCAAGGATTTTTTCTTATTCCAAAGCTTTTCAGAAAAGCAGTGCAATCAGTATATTTGTACACGTAAAACATCACTCCAGCTAAAATATGGGGAACACCTGAAGTCAACTGCTAAAAGAACACATTGGAAGATTTTAGAAAGTTCCCACGGTGCCTCAATCAACAAATAAGGGCATATTGGTAAAAACACAACAGACACAGGTATCTTTTTTGATGTGCTGTGGTTAGGATCTGGAGTGTCCCCCAAAACTCTCATGTATTTTAATGGAACCATGTGATGTTGGTGGATTTGGGGTCTGGTCTGGAGGGGTGGATTACAGTTAAATTAGGATTAATGGTGTGAAGCGCCCAGCTAAAATAAACCTTTCCTTTCCTAAGTTTGTGGGTGTAGGGTATTGAGTCACAGCAACAAAAAAGGAACTAAGACAATATGGTACCTATCCTGGCAACAGAACATGAAAACACTGGCAATAAGTACACATAAAAAGTGAGAAAGCAAAGATGGAGCCAAGGGCAACTAAGTTACTATTTCCTTAACCGACAGATAATTAGGTCATTTACTAAGGCACAAAGTACTAGAAGTTGGCCATGTTCAGGGAGGAAATTCTGTTAGGATGTATGGAGTCTGAGCAGTGGCAGGCCCCACATTCTAATTCTTAGTGGAAGCAGGACCACTTATCAGCTGATCTAGATGTAAGGAAGCTGTCCTTGATATGCAAAGAAGGCTCAGCATCATCAGAAGGGTTCTTCAAAACATGAAAGAGGAAAACAAGAAAGTCAGATGTGAGCATCACCTAGCAGTAGCAGGGGCACATTGTTCAAGATGGTGGATCTTTACATTTTTGCACCTTACCTGATCAGATGACCAAACAAGGGCAGAAAGGGAAAGGAGGGATAAAGGTAATGACGTTGTGATGAACCTGGCCCTGAGTAATGACGTTCTGATGAACTTGGTCCTAAGCCAATACCTTAGATCTTCTCAGGAAAATTGTGAATCCTGCCAATAGAAAGAAGCAGGGGGAGGGACCTGCAACCTAGGGATTTAAGTCAGTACCTACCACGTTTTCGGTGTGCTTCTCTCCACTTGCATGTTGGGAAGGTCATCCTTTTTGCAAAAAGAAAATCAAAGCCTCATACCCTGTCGTCCATGCCTCCCACGTTCATCCTTTATTTGGACAGGAAGATTTCTACAAGCCGTTTCTAACACAGAGATTCAAAGTGCTTTGTTACTGGCTTTAAAGAGAGAGGAAGGGGCCAATGGCCCTGAGAAGCTGGAGAAGGCACAGAAATGAAGTCTCCCTTAGGACCTTCTGAAAAAACATGGCTCTATCCATACCAGCTCAGTGAGATACATTTCAAACTTCTTGACCCCTACAACTGTAAAATGATGAATTTCTGTTTATTTATAGCACTAGGCTTGTGATGATTTATTATAGCAGTAACAGGAAACCAATGCAAGTGGCCTTTGAGACACCTTAGCACATGATAATTAAACTAATGACAACGTGTACCATCCAGGAGAATAAACTGAAAAGGAAAAGACGGCAAATCCATTATCTGAAAGTCAAAGCTATTTTTATGCTGAACCTCAAAGTATCTGTTTCAACTACACTAAAATACAGCTTTTCATTCAGATTACAAAAGTCAAAGGGATTGCACAATACTGATGAGAATATAAGAAACCAGGCAACACCATGCACTCCTATGAGTATATAATGGAAAGGTTGTAGAGGGCAATTTCACAGCATCATTGGAAATTCCTTATGTACATGCCCTGAAATCAATTGAAGAAAAAATATGTCCACTAATAAATCATTGGTTAAATACTAGAACTTCCAGCCAGATGTTAGGAAAAAAATAAACACATACAAGGTCATTAAGATATTGAGCCAATTATCCAAAGATAGGGAAATTGCAAATAATGCTACAATTTTGGTTTAAAAACCAGAGAGGTTCTACAAACATATGGTTGTTACATACATGTAACCTGGATGTGGGAGAATAAGACCTTGGCAAGAAAAAAAACCCAGGTATCTTTAAAAAAATAGCTGTAAAACTGAGAAATCTGATGGTTAAAGGAATATAGAAAGATTAAACTTTTTAATGCTTTTATTTTTAAATCTTCTGGAATTTGCCATGTGCCTATATTACCCACTCAAAATGAACAGGAATATTTTTCTCACCTTCTCAAATCAGGGATAAGGGATCCCTTCTTTTTATCAAATACAGACTGGTGAATTAAGCAAAATCCATCACTAGATGACAGAAGCGGAATATTTTCAACATGTCACTTCAATCTCTTGGTTCCTACTCATCAACACGGAACAAAATTCCTGACTTCTGTGTTTGTTCCTCCCTTGGTTTTATTTTGTTTTTAAGAACCAGAAAAGAGGCACATAAAAAACTGAACCCGCCCCCTTAAAATTTTTGAAATGAGTGTTCTTTACACATGCTCTCAAAGACTTTATCAATGTGAATCAAGAACACCAAAAAAGTAAAAAATTGGAATAGTATTAGGCATATACATAGTTTACCACAAATAAAAATATAATAAATATTTTAAATGTCACCATTATCACTGAATTTTTGTGATTCTGCTAAGTTCTTAAATTTAGAGAAGCACAATTCTAAAAAGAATTTCTTAAAAGATTCCGCAATGTATACTTTCAAAATTATTGAGCACAACTATATGAGACTCTAACAGAGCAACTCCTTTATTTGATGACTTGAAAATAAATTTCAAACCACCATTTATTTTAAAAATAGGTCTCATGTAGCATTTTGCATGCCATTAATTTCCAAATTGCATACCATGTCTCTTCCCTGATGAAAATTTTTCTCAAAATCAAGTATCACAGCTACCACCTAATATTTTTGCTCTTTCTTATTCCATCATTATATATCCTAAGCAGACCTTAAGCTTTGTTCAAAATTCCCTTAGCCACTACCTGTGATCTACACCAAGTTCCCTTTCAAAGTTACAGTCCATTGGTAAGTGAGGTTTTCAAATTTAATTGCTATGTGGCTTGATATTGGGAAGGCAGGAATGCTGGCAGGGAAAGCCCTCCCCCCTACCCCCCCCCCCATAAAAAAACCTTAAGATTCAAGATTCAGGGCAGGGGAAGGTATTATTAATCAACAGACGCACTTTCAGTAAAGTAAAATGAATATGCTCAAGAGTTCTGCTCTACAACACTTTGCTAATTCAACAATTATACTTAAATTTACTTAAGAAGATAGATTTCTTGTATTCTTGTCACAATTTTTAAAAATCCTGGGGAAAAATTGAGTCAATTTGCATATAGCTTTGAAATTAAATAGATGAAACTGATAATGAGACAAAATATATGTATTTTATTATTATCAAAAGTTGGGTAATATAAAAAGTTGCTAGTTTGCTTTCTAGAAAACTTCCAATGCTTTCTTTAAATGTAGTTGTCTTTTCAGGCTTTCTTGAAGCTGAATTACCCTGCATTCTCTCTCTCAAAACAGATCAACTCCACCAGTAAGGGCATAGTGATGTAAAAGCAGACTAGATGGGCAGGGGTCGGGGGAGTGCCTCATCACTGCTTAGAGATGGGATAAAAGATCTCCAGCTACTTCAAAAATCAGGATGGATCATGAGTAAACAGTTCCTACTCAGCAATCCTTTTGAAAAAAAAAAAGGAAATAATAACCCAACAATGGGAAGATGACACTGAGCACAAGCTCTGAACTTCTCTGCTTGGGGATGGACTGAAAAATTAAAATCTAGGTACCTAGGGAAAAGGTTGTCTCCAGCAAGCCAGACTCTGGGACCTGCCCATTGCTAAGTGGAACTTTAATGGTATGTTGTTTGCCCCAAGTAATACCTACAAACAAACAGCTATTCCCATAGAGGGGACGACTTTAGGTTTTGCCATGTATGAAAGAGCACTTGGATGCCAGCATTTTACTTATGAAAATGGGATAACCAGAGAATAAGATCAAAGTCTTCTTTTTTAGCGGAGTGGACTGTTCCCACCAAACTGCTCTTCCAAACCAGTTAGAAATCTTGGCATAGCGACGGTGAAAGAGCTGCCAATCTGAGTTCACCATGGACAAGGCTGTAAGTCCTGGCTAGGCAGAGTCTGGGACCAGTGTGGCAGACCACCAGTGATATCATGCAAAGGAAATCTTTGGGCTGCACATCAATTCTTTTTTCCCCCATTTTACTGATACATATCACATCAATTCTTAATGTAGGTCAATTCTAAGATTTCATGAGGCAAAACTTCTGTGAGAAACCAACTCATAAGAAATCTATGTAAGATTAGTCCCATTGAGTGGTGAACCATTTCGGAGCTACAGAGTACCCTGAAAAAGAGCAACAAGATTTATCTCCTCCTCGTCATGGTACAAGACAAAACAGCACAGAGAGCTAGCTTCCAGCAAGAAGCAGCAAAGAGAATCACACACACCAGCATGGGAAGTGAGGTTGGACTTTTGCACTCACAGGAGCGGAGACCATGGCTCAGACATGAAGTCTCCTTCTTTCTGATGGGCTCTGGGAGAGGTGGGTAGCATTTGTAGTCCTTGCTTATCTGGCAATTATGTCAGAAGACATTCATCTCTATTCCTTTCAAATCTCCATCTATCATGAAGCTTGAGTAAAGTGGTACCAGGGCACTACATCAATCGCACAAGGCTCTGGGCCACTGGGAGTCAGGCTTTTCCTACTGGTGTGCTTACTAAGGCAGGAAATGTGGGCTAGTCTTTGGGAACATTTTCAACAGCCACAGTCAAATTAGAAAGAGTAAAAGTACTTTCTTTTAACTCTTTAAGATGAAAATAGGTTAAATGGAATAATGCATCCCACCCCACAAGCTTTGTATCAGGATAGCGTGCTGGAATATAGCATGTGCCCAAAATAGTATCAGAGAAGGCAAAAGGAGCAGAACACACTGGCAGTGCGTTCAAAAACAATTAGAATAGACTGACTAAACTCTGAGGAACAAAAAAAGAAAAAGCAAAAAATAGAATTCTTTCACAAAAGTCTCAGGGACAAAAAATATTAACTCAAAATACTCCTTCCCTGAAGAGAAAAAAATGACAAAGAACCAAAGATGTAAAAGTTACAATGTTGCTGAAAATGTCACACAAGAAAAGGGTAATCAGAGAAGTGAGCTTACACATCCATAGATCTGTTATTAGAAAGTTAACTGCCCTGACTCTCATCCATTTCTTTATATCTTTTAGTAGATAAGTGGTTGTGTGTGTGAGAGAGAGGGGGGAGGGGAAAAGAGGGAAAAAGAGGGAAAGGGAGGGAGAGAGAGGGAGAGAAGAAGGGAGAGAGAGAAAAAAAATGTGTCTGAGGTCAACATAATCAAAGACAGTTACAAAGCCATCACCTCTTAGTCTTCCACTATGAGATAATAATTAAAATTTTAAGCAGAAAACATCCTGCAAATATGCAATGAAAGAGAACTAAGTATGATTTTTTAAACCAAAAACATAGTTTATTCTAGCTGAAATAGCTGCCAGCTCAGAAATATATTTTTCCACTTGGAATAAAACAATATTTCAAATAATCATTTGGAGCGATTCCTTCTGTGCTTCCACCATTGTTATTACAAAAAGTTTAGAGTTTTTAAAACCATATTTTGGATTAAATGACCATGGTTTCAAATTCAGGTATGTATATTTTAAAAGCTCAACGCAGCTTTGGAAAGACTCCCAAGTACTAGCAGAGATCCAGAAAAGTATTGCAATGTGGCCAAAATCCTTTGGATAAATAACATCTGGCATTAGTGGCTTGCTATACTTGAGTTTCTCAACTTCCTCTCTGGAGAAACTTAAGTCCCTTTTGGCCTCTCTCTGACTTCCTCAAAAATGTTTCTGGAAACAGATACTTCGCCATCTTCCATCTTCTTCCTCTGGAGAAGTGCTGTAGGAATTCCCAGGAAACACTGAGGAAGGAAGATGCTCATGTGCCACGTGTGCTGCAGCTTGTTAACAGGCTCTCCTTGATCTCAATGTCCAATCTTACAAATTCTTAGTAAATCTGAGAAGAGGCTCCAACATCAGTAATGCAGGTTCTCCTCCAAGCCTCACTACCCAGCAGCTGCACACCCTCGAACAAATGTCTCCTCTCTCACTGTTTTATTTTCCTTCTTGATTCTGTTGTAATGATTAACTGAATTTCTATGAAAAGGAACCAGTTCCTGATAGACAATAGCAGGCAAACGCTAAACATTAAGTGTTTAGGGAGACCCAGCATTTGCTGTGATGACCACAGGATACTGCAAGCCAAGAGAAAACAATCTCACTAAACCAAAGTTGCTTTCTCTATCTCCTGGAGCTTCCTCTGTGGTCCAGTGCACTTCTTGTCTCTACTTTCGTCTTCTCCATTTTTCCCTTCTTCACAAGTCTTCAATGAGACAACTGCTTGAGACTCCCACAGACAAAGGAGGAAGCTATCTTTCTTCCCCTTGACTCTACTAGAAATCTCAATGTCATAAACTTCTCTTTATCTCCCTCTCTCCCCTTTCTCCCTCTCTTTCTAATCTCTCCTCCAGTAAGTCAGCCAGAGGTGGTAGTTGTTTTTGTTCTTGCTTTTGTTACTGGAAAGCCAACCCAGTGTCTTCATACTGAGCTGAAATCTTCAACCCATTTTTAGTTTTGATTTTGAGACAGAATCTCACCAAGTGACTAAATTGCCCAGTTTAAGCTTGAACTTGTGCTCCTCCTGCCTCAGCCTCATAAAGTGCTGGGATTACAAGACCTAAATCACCAGGCCTGGATCAGCAAAATACCTGATTGGGAAAAAGGTTCACAACAATGTCATTTAAACTTATATTTCAGTGTTTTTAAGTAATGGATCTTTTAAATATTATGCTTTGAATATACATACTTTACTTTTACAATAGTTTCTTGCGTTCAATACTATTTTCGGAAGGTAGAAAAGTGTAAGAATTCCCTAGCTTCAACTGAAACTGAGGTTGGAATACAAGAAATAAGGTAACTAAGATTTCACCATGTGATACATGACACAGGGGCAGTTAGGAGACATCACTGGTAACATTTTTTGCAATTTTATTTTGATTAAAAAATTCACATGGCAAAAATTTTACCTTTTTTGTAAATACACGACTTCCAAATTCCATAACACATTAGAACCATGGGGTTTGGGGAATTAGTGAGTGTCCATGTACATTCCTTTTTCAGGTGTTCACTCCTCTCCTATCAGACCTTTGCCTCTCTTTCTACTATGATATTCAAGTTTGAGCCTTTTTATGTTACTATTTTTGTGCATTTCCTAAGAGGGACAAAGCACCGTCTGGTACCTGTGCATAAAACATGGGGTCACAACAAGCGGTAACACAGAAATTGAGGGTAAGCATCGAAAACACTCATGTAGTAACTTCAGAATGTAGCTGGATATACCTGGAATGAAACAGCGAAAACTCAGCATCTATCTTATATGTCTGTTGCTGTTCTATTGACTTTCATTTTTCCCATAATTCATTCATATTAAAGGATCACCTACTGCAAAGAAGCATAAGTTCACTGAAGTTTTGAAATTTAAAACTCAAGTTCCTACACAACAGTCTTATTCTAAAAATGTTTAAAGAAGCGATCTGCTTTGACCTGCCTGCAGAGGACAAACTTGTGGAGAGTGTAAACACAGTTAATTAGGGGTTAGGTGACATTATGCCAGATCTACTCACCCTTCTAGAATGTGAAACATAATTCACAGAAAGAAAATAAAACTGTCTTCGAACAACCTACTCACAGCTTACACAAAACTTAAAAGAGTGCCACTTATCATTATCACAAATGCCAATCAAGCATTATATTATAGCTGAAAACCTACCATGGGAATGCCTAAAAAATTACCCAAAGTTATAACCCTCTGCAAACGATGAATACTTTAGTTCAATTCCAAGCAATGCAAATAAAAAACAAATTAATATTTAACTCTCGCTGAATTCTAAGTAGAAAGTAAACACATTTATTAAACACAGTTATATACATTGAAAAAGATCAATCACATAAGCAGAGCCACTAGAAGATCCTTAGCGGCTGAGAGACTTTCACAATCCTTAAGTGCCAACTTTCTGAAAACCCAAGGGCTCCAACCATACAATGGAAACAATACTCACTTCTCAAGCACAGCGTGAGGGCTAAATGATGGGGGAGAGAGCACTTTCAGAAACTCCAAATCAGGAATTATCAAACTGTCATCTAGGAACTTTTGGGATCCTTGCTGTTTTCAAAAGATCTATGAGGTTAAACTACTTCCATGTTGGTCTACTTGCTTGTTCATTTGTTTGGTTTTGGTTGTACCAAGGCTAAACCCAGGACCTCGTATGTGTCAGGCAAGGGCTCTACCACTAAGTTACCAGAATGGTTTTCCTATTAATAATGTCATTTTTTGCTTTTTCCTTTTTCATTTCAAATATACACTAAAGTGCTACAGAGGTTACGTAAAGAGTGACTTGGAGGACATATCCAATCCCAGGCAGATACGGGTATCTGTCCATCTTCTAGTACACCAAATTCTAAAGAAGCTGCAAACATGTAAAACAATGTCACTCACCTCAAAGGATTTTGTTTTGAAAAATATAGAATCATTTATGCAAGAATTACTTCATTAGTGTGCAATGGTTTTAACAGTATAAGTTTTTCGATTTCCTCAGCTGAAAAGATAGCCAGTATCAACACCAATAGCTCATACAAATGAAATCTCCTTTGGAATCTTTGATAATATTTAAAATACAAAAAGATCCTAAGGCAGAAATGTTTGAAAACTTTTAATGCAGGTAAAAGGGTTATGTATGCTTTGGGGCCTATGCATATATGTAACTATTAGAATACAGTATTCACTATACATGAATATCTTATGGGGAAAAAATAGTTCATTAGGCCACACTCTGTCTTTTTATCCTACTTCCCAGTCTCATCTGCCCAGAATAACAAACAAGAGCAACAATAAAGAAGACTCAAAGTGCCTGTTCTCTGGCAATCACATGTCCCAGGTTTTCCAGAGTAGTCTTAACATCAAATGTGTTTTCAATTTCTCCCATCGACCACAAAAATGCTCCGTACATTTCAACATTTTTGTGTCCAAATGCATCTCCCAATCTGATTCTCACATACAAAAAAAAAATTACAAAACATCTTCCCATTGTGTTGTCTGCAACTGTCTACAGAATACTTCAGCACAGTTTGTGTGACACATGTATGTCATCTGGTTCTGGCTTTCACCCCAGTAGACTAAAACCCTCTGGAAATGACCCCAGGGTTGGTGTTTCAATTCTGATAATGACCAGAAGTTAACCAAGTTCCTGGAACAGCATCCTTTCTGTTTCAAATGAACATCTCATGCACAGAACTGTGAGAGCTCTGAAGCAGAGATCTAGGACCTCCCTGGACTTATAGAAAGGCCCCATGTCTGGACCCTGCTCATGACCACGGGCTTACACATGAGGTCGAATTAGGTGAGATTTGCTTCTGCCACCATACACTGCTTGGTAATATTGCTACTGATGCAAGCACAGAAACAGCCTTTGCACGTGACACCCACTAAAAAACACTGAATAATTATAATCCAAAATATTGGTTCAGGAATACTAATAAAATGTTTTTCAGACTACCTGAACCTCAGAAATACCTATTCCTTTTCGTCTAGCACTATGAACTAACTGTTAAAAGCAGCCTAGAAGGCGCTCAAAACCTTCAAGAATTCTGGCTCTGCAAAGCCAGTATCTTCAGTAATGCTAAAAGTCAAATTTGACTTTCCACTAAATGGAATTTAGACACTATTTACCCTTTCATGAAGAATATAGCAAGAAAAATACTTACAGAACAAATATTCACTGAATAAATAACGTGCTAAAAATTGGACCAATGCCACAGAAGATGGTCATTCAGCGTGGATTATCAACCAATAAGCTAAGCCTACTTAAGAGTGGGGGTTGGGAGGTCAAAAAGGAAGTAGGAAGAGCAGGACACAGCCCAGTAGGGAGAATGTGCAGCTTCAGAAATTCAAGACACACTAAAGTATTTGTTAGATATAAAACCTCAGGTAACAGAAAATGAAACACAAATCATCTGTCTTAGCTTCCTTTCCTTAACACTGATCAAAAATCAACAATGGTAAGCACCCAGTGTCTACCATGATATACAAACCAAAGCAAATAATATACAGTACAACACACAACGTAATAGAAAATCATATCAGAGCACACATAACAACAGGAAATGTCTACCATATTTCATCCGCCTTTCTTGACAGTGAGGGATCAACAGCATATTTTTTTTCCTCTACTCTGGTTTTCTCATACGTTCCATCTCCCAGAAATAATTCCTGTTGATATTTTACTCTTAACATTTTTGTCTACATAAATATATGCATTCTATGTACATAATATAAACATAAATGACAAATACAGATGTTTAAGACTTTTTTATGCCTTCCAATTTTATACATGTATTATTCTAGAAAGAACTCCTTTAAATATATTACACTGACTTTTCTTTTTTTTTTGGCTGGTTGTTTTTTTAAGACAGGTTCTCAGTCTGCAGTACAGACTGGTCCTGAATTCACTATGAAGTCTAGTTTGGTCTGGAACTCACAACAATCCTCCTGTCTTAGCCTCCTGAGTGCTGGGATTATGGATGTGTACCAACACACCTGGATTATGGGGTGCTGGGAAACTGAATTTAGAGCCTTTCACTTGTTAGGCAAGAGGGCAAGAGCTCTGTTGTACTAATCCTCCAGCCCCAAACTTTAGCTTACTAATGAAATCCTCAGAAAAACCACAAGCAATCTCCTTAACGTCAGCTTCCAATTAGATCATCTATAAAAGCAATACAGTGCTTGACAATATCAGTTCAACAGGTATTTAATTAAGCATTTTCCAAGAGCTGGATACTTTACTAGGTCCAGTGGATAAAGTTTTCTTTCAACAGAAGTATGTGCATCTCTGAAATCTCAATTATTCTACTCAGAACTAACAAATCTGCATGAAAGAATTTGGTCACAGTGCCTTTCTAAAAACTTAGTCTGTGAAGCAAAAAAAGAAAAAGAAAAAAAGAACAGGGATGTCAAATTTACAACTCAAATTGATCTACAGCAGCAAGCAAATTTCAAATGCACTTGATAAACAGCAAGAAAAGATGGAAGGTAAAGGTAATGAGAAGGTGGTGAAATAGGTAATCTTGCTGCATAGTAAAATCGAACAACATCAAACACTTTCATAGAAAAAGAACAGAGCTGGCATTGTGGCACAGTTCTGTAATTCTAGCACTAAAGGAGACTGAGGCAGGAAGATAACAAATCAAGTCCTAAACAGGCAACTTAGTGAGATCCTATCTCAAAATAAAAAGATAAGAAATGTAGGGTTGGTAATGTGGCTTAATGAGGGAATATCCCTGTATTCAATTAACAGTACAGAAAGGGGAGGGAGGGAGGGCAGGAAGGAATGAACGAAGGAACACAGGAAGGAAGGAAGGAGCCAGCAGGATTATTTCTGCAAACCCAACATGGAAATGGTGTTGTAAAGCATTTCACAAACATAGGTGACTGAGACTCTTTTATGTTTCACATAAAGCAAGAGCATCTGGAAGAAAAGAGCTGAAATTACACTTGCTCTCCATTTGTTTCTGTTCAGGCTGTGCTGATGCTAAATTAACAGATGACTTCATGATTCCAGGTTAAATGGGTTCAGGTCTGGGAAATACTTAACTTAAACCAGATCTGTGTATTGGCATGTAACTCCCCTAACCTTTAAGTGTCTAAACTGTATTTGCACAAATTAGGCACAAGCTCAACCTCTGTTGACTCAAATATATTATGGCTAGAAAATTAAGGGAAAGACAAACACACAAAGCCAAAGTAAGAAGCAGGTCTAAATTTGAAAAGTACCCTGCAAAGATGGGATCAACTGGAACAAGTACGCTGCATCAGCTCTGAACAGCTCTACTTCATCTTCTTTCAACACCAGAATCCAATCACCTTGGCTGCTCCTACCATAGCCTCCAGCCTATCATGCTCAAAGAGTTTATGATAAGGGTTGGCCAACTTGGAGAACCTTGAAGTCTACCAGAGCCAAACCTGAGAGCAGCAAGCCAGAAAAAACATGTGGGCATCACGCTACAGCAAGCATTTCAATACTGTAAGGCAAGATAGACAATAATCTTAGCCAAAGATAAGTTCTCTAACCTTGACATCAGAACTGGAAACTCCATCTACTATTCTTAAGTAATTTTTTTCCAAAACAGGTGCTTTGAGCTCCCTAGAGTCAAGAAACACACAGATGTTCATCTTTGGATTGCTCTCAAACTGGTCATTCACATTTACCTATTTACTGCTTACTGTAGCAGATTAAGCAATCATCTTAAATTACAGCTCCCAAAGCTGTTAAGTTTGAAGGGTACTCATAAGATAAATATTTCCCCATAAGACATTTCTGACATTCCATTCAAATTGCAGCGTAGAGCCCTCAAGATGTTTAAATATTATGACACATACACATGTTCCTTGTGGTGAAGGGACACGCAACAAGAAGAATGTAATACTCTACAATTAAAGAGGCTTCAGACTGGAGAAGTTCCAGGAAACTGTGCAGGGAATGATGAGTCACACCATATTCAGGAGGAAAACACTGCATGTATATAAACTGTACTCTACATATAACTTACTTAACTTGAAATGCTATGCTCCAATTTTTCCACATATCTTTAAAACACATACAAAGGGCATTTGCCCTGCTCTTTCATCAAACCTACTCAAATTACTATCTTTCCCTACCTGTGCTATACATGGAGGGAATAAACAGAAGAGCCCAAACAGAATTCTTAGGCATAACCTAAGAATTACAAAGTCTTGACAGGTCTCTAGAAATGTCATTTCTGAGAAACCCAACTAAGGAAGGGAAGCCGGAGCAGCCAGGCACTCCGCTGCTTCCAAACCATGATATGAGAACCAACAGCTCAGTGACTTTGGGTAGAAATCCCCCCTCCTTACAAAGGCCTTCGTAGCCTCACGTAGTTCTTACAAATGGGATTCTTCAGATGCAATTCTTAATTTCTCTCCTCTGATAATCCACTGAGCTGAGAGAAGAAGGGCAGGTAATGGAGAACAGGGAGTACAGGACAGTGTGTGAAAGTCCACGACAAACATCAGACACCTTACCTAAAACACTGGCTGGATGTGGGACTGAGAAATCTCCTTGAAGTGGATGTGGTGTGTTGATGTGGGTGTCTGCCAACAGTTTCTTTTCTATTCTGTTCTTTTCCGGCCAGCAACTTCTCTTTCTTTCCTGGAATTCTCAGTTTAATCTTTAAGGTGAAGAGATGGCTCACTGGAATGTGAAAGTAAGTGCTACATAATGCAGAATTAGCTTTAAAAGGCCATGGTACAAATCTGACCTGAGTTGAGGGTAGGGCACTTTCAAGAAGACCTCCCTCCTGAAGGCAGCAAAGCAAATGGTGCTTACTGGGGAGCACACCCCAGCTATCCCCTTCCTATCAAAGTCCTAGAGCTCTGCTTAGCACTTGCCAATTGAGTCTAGCCTTCTGAAAGTATCATCACAGGCAGGCAGCAGGGGTGCTGAAGAGAACAAGGAAAAGAAGGAGTGCCCTAGAGAGAACACAATTTTAGGTGGTGAGCTAGAGGCTTCTGCATCTTCTAAAACAGTCCTTTTAAAGGCTCTCCTGCAAACAGACACTGTTAGCCTCATGATCATACATAGAATGCAAACAAGGAAGACACCAAAACTCAGCCAAAACCTGTTAGAAACAAAATGTCACTGACTACAAACTTCCTACTTGGACAGACAAAATTAATTTCCAACCCCATTTCATGCCTATGCTGTTCCAAGCATTTTGAGCACATAATTTCTCAGTGTCTTCTAAATACCCATTCCCTGTCCAACTCTGACGCCTCTTTAGCTTGTAGAACTCTTTGCCAGAAAGCTCATGTGAGAATGAGACCTTCCACCTCTCCAGACACAACTCTCCAAGGAGTCTGTAGACAGAATTTTCCAGGTATTACCATAAGCTGTAGTTCTAGTGTTATTTAAATCTACCTTAAACTAGCAGTGGTTATCTTAGGTCTTAACTGGCTGTGCAACTCATGTCATAGCATTCATGAGGGGTGCATAAAAATCAATTAAAATATTGGAACATCAAAGTCAAAACGTCATGTAAGCCCACTGAATTAAGTGGGTGCATTAGTACATGGGTGCGCATACATACACACATACAACCTGCACATATAAATTTCCAAGAGACAACAAACCACTGTCTTTTCTTTCTCTGTTTTGTAAAAGGAGAAAAGACAGCAGTTCACATAATCTTTTAGAGAACTTTTAAAGAATTTTTTAATACATTTAAGAGTAAAGGCTGATTAATGAGATACATACTGAAACCTCAGCTTTGGGGATTGAGCTCACAAAAGAAAACTAACTTTTATACCCTTAAGCAAAACAATGACAAGATTTAAATTAATCAGAAAGCATACAGTTTCCTATAAACATGTTAAAAAATTTTCCCTATCTTTCCTAAGACACAGGAGACATGGTCCAGTACAGGCCATCATCACACACATTAATTATGACTCTACATCCTCCAGAGACAGCAGCAGCTGCTAGGCCTCTTCTACAGATCCCCAGACTGCTAACAATGTTTTCTTCTTTCATCTTCTACTTCTTGCTTCAAGTTTTCACTGTGCTTTATCTAATACTGTTTGAGTAACTGGCTTAAGGATCCCTTTTCCAGGTTTGTAGGAAGCCACCTATAGACAGCTGTGAACTTCACTATCAGGTGAGCAAAATGCTGACACTGTTAAAGGAGAATAAAAATAGGACCCAAGCAAGGGCCTCTCTTCGAAGAAAATCAATAGGAAAGAGTTCCCTTCCAATGACACCAGCATGGCAGGCACAGTCCATGACTGTCAGGAAAAGCAGGCATGCCAAGATGACACCATCGACAGTTAATCACTTCCTACAGCAGCCAAAAATCTCACAAGCATGGATGGTGACTACAGACTTCAAACTCTTCTCAGGAAAGTCAGGAAAATCAACCGATCTATGAAATAAGAGGATGTATTTGAGTCATTTTTTCATCAAAAGCTGTTGATAGTGATTACGCACCAGCTGGCAATGAGAAAATACATTCCATTCTTAAAGCCCTTCACCACTTAATGGTAGTATTTGGGAAAGTTTAGGTTTAAGTTTTTCTCTTTTAAAAAGTGTTTTACCTTCTTATGCTCCAAGGATATCCAGTACATAAATGATGTTTAATTGACTGAGGACGTTGACTCCCTGAGTGGAGTCGAGTTTTAATGAACCAACAGACATCTACCACAAGTCGATCAAAATTTGAGAGGAAAGCTTTATATGCAATCCACTACTCCCAAACATCACTCTTATGAACTGTGACACAATTCTAACGTGATGACTTTAAAAAGTCAGCTGTTCAAGTCAGTACTTAATAATAACGGTATTTTTTCTTAGGCTTTGTCAGCATGCTCTGTGTTCTAAATTGGATTTAAAAACATGAAGAATACAGTTTAGTCCTGGGAGAGTATTACTTTTCCATGACTGCATAACAAATTATCACAAACTTAATAATCTAACACAAATTTGGTATATGATTGTTCTGTAGGCCAGAAATCCTGAAGGGGCTACAGCTTTGGACCCTAAATGGGGTCGAGCAGATGGCAGAGCTAAGTTCCTAAACCATGTCCTTGTGCTTTCCAGTTACAAAACGTCAGCTTCATTCATTGCCTCATGGACTCTTCCATGTCTTCAAAAATGTCACTCCACCCTCTGTCATCCCATCGCTTTCTGGATACACCAGATAATTTCTCTATCTCAAAGATCTTTATTTTAATCACATGTACGTAGTTTGTTTGTTACGTGCTGTGGTTTGAGTGGCTCCCCTAAGGCAGCAGTGGGAAAGCTTTTTTCTGCCAAGGCCACCTAAATATTTATGACATCACACACAGGCCATGCAAAATTAGCAACTTAAAAATCAGCCTACTGAATATCTACTGCACAGTAAATAACACCAAGAATAAACAAATATGACTATCAATTTTTTTAATCTGCAAAACAAAGAAAACAATCAAGAGAGTGAAGAGAGAACCTATGGAACTGAGAAAAAATTTGTCAGCTACACCTTGGGCAGAAAGCTAACTTCTATAACACACATGGAATTGAAAAAAATTAGACTCCCCAAGATAAAAGACCTAATAAAATGGGCTACAGAAATAAGTATAGATTTGTCAGAAAAAGAAACAATGTTCAGCAAATTTAGCCACTAACAAAATACAAGTCAAAACAGCACTGAGGTTCCATCTTAAACCAGTAATAATGGTCACTATCAAGATGTCAAATAATAAATACTGGTGTGGTTGTAGGGGGAAAGGAAGCTTTCTACATCATTGGTGGGACTGTAAACTGGTAAACCACTATGGAATTCAGTATGGAGATCCTGAAATTCCATTTGTCCCAGGGATATCTCTTCTGAGTATGTTTCCTAAAGAGTTGAAGACATCACACAAGAGTGACTCATGAACACCAATGTTTACAGCAGCACAACCGATAATAGCTTGGAAGCAGCCAGTAAGTTCATCAACAAACGAATGTTTTTTTTTTTAAATGTCGCATATATACAAAGTGAAGTATTACTCTGCCATAAAGTTAAAGCTGAGTCATTTCTAGGAAAATGGATGAATCCTGAGACCATAAGCTTAGCAAAATGAATCCAACAGAGAAGGTTAAAATATAGCATGTTTTCTCTAATATGAGAAATGCAAAATATAAATAAATGAATGATCAAAATAAAAGTGGCGGCAGAAAAGAGAAAGATTTTGTGCAGAAAGACACGGTGACAGAGGGATGAACATGTGGGAAGGAGGAAGGGAAGCAAAGATAGATGATGACATGTACATGCTCCAAGTCCTTTAGATGAATATAAGTACTGTGTATCACAAATATATTCAAATGGAAAAAGAACAACTTGAGAGAAAAATAAAATCAGCCTATCAGCCTGCTATATGTGGTAAAACATTTAATAACTCACCCCTTATTTGATGGCTGAAACTGTTTCTCTTTGGTGACGCCTGTGGCCAGGCTGGATCAAGTTATATGGGGTGGGCGCAACTACACGCTGTGGGCCACCCCTCCAAAGGGTTCATGTTGGAAACCTAGTTCCCAAAATGTGATCATGTGGGAAATGACGAACAGAATGAGGTAAAGCCTGAATATACACAGTGTACACGTGTCGGACTATCACAGGGTGGTTCCCACTGGTACATGTAATTTGTGTTAATTTCTAAATAGAAATAAAAAGAGGCACTGACTACAGTTAATAGCAACAGGCTGCATAACTCAAAATTGCTCAGAGAACTGATTTTAAGTATGGTAATATATAATAACTAATTTAATTTACTCATTCCATAATATATACATATTTCAAGGCATCACCTTATACACTGATTTTTGTCAGTTTTGGGAAAAAAAGAATAAAAAGAGAGGCAAGTGGAAGTTTATGGGCTTGCTGCCTTTGAATAGATTAGTTCTTATAGGACACTAGTACATTTCAGAGATAGTTGTTACAAAAGAGTAAGTCTGGCCTCTCTCTACTGTCTGGCTTCCAGTCTTGCCATGTGATCTCTCAGTCCCACCATCTCAGTGACATTCTGTACCCATGGAAGCCTTCACCAGAATTAGCACCAGGCTCTTGAACCTTCAGAACTTCAACCTAAATAAACCTCTTTTCTTTATATATTATCCAGCCTCCAGTATTTTGTTATAGTAATAGAAAACAAACCTAGCATGTAAGGTGTATGTTCACTGGTTTGAGCTTTAGGCCATGGACATCTCTCTGAAAGGGTGGGACAATATTTTGCCTCCCATGAGAAGACTAACAGAATCAAACCAAGAGGCCCTCCAAAAACACTGCTCTTCATTAAGTCCTCTCTCTGAATCTCACTGACTCGACAAAATTCCTGCTAAACGAGGTCACAGCACAAGTAAGCCACAAAATAAGAGAATAGGATAGGATCCTAACATTAAAAGATAAACTAACATCAGAACACGTAAGCATAAAAAGAAAATGGCAGGCACCTTACAGTGCAAATGTAAACATTCCCAACAGTGATCTTACAACACTGAGAAAATCAATGTGCTCGAGAGGTATCTCTTCAGAAGTATCTAAAGTAAGAATTTTGAACGTTTTATAGTAGGACCAATGACCCTGTTTTACCAAGTACATAAACATATATATTAATCTACAGTTACAGAAAAAAATTAACAGCTAAAACCAATAGTTATCACTAATTATTACTTTAGTACTGCCAGATAACTAAAACAGACACTTTCTTTTAACTTATTCTATAATGGACATTCATTATTTTGCAATCAGAAGAATATATGTGTTAGAATTTTTAATAATATGGTAGCTAAAAGTATATGCTTTAATTCCCTGGAACAAATCAATTAAATTAGAATACTTTCTACTAAAAGACCATATTAATCTACTACCTCACCATTTTTTAATTAAAGATCTGTTCTATACTGTTATCAGGCAGCATTCTGATCATTAATTAACCCACTCTCCGCTTTAGGAAAACAGATGCCCTGGAATTGTATACTGATCTCTTAGAAAAAAAAAAATTAAACAGTAATAATCAGACATATGCACACAAAAATACACAGATAGTATTTAGCAGCTAAATTAAGTCAGTCACAAAAATGAATAGATGTGATCTAAAGTTGAAGAGTGGCTCAGTGTTGGAAGTATCTGTCTAGCATCCCCAGTACCACCAACAAAACCACAGAAATAAAAGAGAACACAAGTGAGCTTAGACTTACTATTCTCACTTCTCAAAAAATAAAATCAAAGCCCTGTTTCACTCTTTGAATTTTACTCACTGATGCTCACTTCTCTATTCATAGGCAGTAATATTAAACGTTTCAATAGCATATTTACTCAAGACATTTTTAATCTCTCTTACAGGAAAAATTAAGGAGGGAAAGAGGAAGAACAAAGAGAAATCAAAGTTTGCTCTGGATACTTAACCTCAGCCATCATTACTCTGCAAACTGTCTTTTTAAACATAGATTACAAAAAGCTAACACAGACTTCTCAGGGACATTTGGAACATTTATCAGTTTTATAGCCTGCAACACAGCTAAATCTACTTAGTATGACAAAGGGGTCCCAGTTACAGTATTTTGCCTTTCCACTATAATTTAGTACTGTCTTCCCAGGGCCAGGCACCGGGGGACAAGGAGACAGTAACATCTAGCTGCTGCAAAAGACAAAGACCAGCTCCTGAATTTCCAACACTCCTGCAACACTCGACTACAAGTCTGTAAAGATGAGGGTCTCGTCTAGGTCCGTCTCACTCTTAGTGCTCCCCGACACACAGATATGTCGGACAAAACATAATGACAGGTGAACTTAAGTCCCACACAGATTCCTGATGGCTCAAAAGCCCCACACAGAACCTCAGAATCAATAAAATCCTAAATGTGAAATGAACCTTTCTGTTACCAAGTTATGTCACCCTTTAAATTCATTGACTTAAATAGAACATTCTCAGTATGATTGAGCCATGAATCAGTCAGCATCATAAGGGTTAGATGATCTGGCTTCCAGTAAGTTTCTCCAGTAACTACGTGAGCTGAAGTGTAAATTACACATAAGAGCATAAGAGATTCCTAAAAGGAGTATCAGGAGAGCCCACCCCCGGATTATTGAGCAATTCCTTGTTCCTTACTCCCATTTTGTGCCAATGCTACATAAAACAAGGACAAAGTTCTAGAAGTATGCCATTTCATATATATTCCTAAATTATTGTTAAAACACTGTAAGTAGTTTGAAAAATATACAGTTTCATGAATATTTCTTAAATAAATTTCTGGAACTATTTACAGCCACATTGACTAAAGTCACATGGTCTCCTATAAAGCCTTCCGTGGGGACTTGGTCAGAACTAGAGTTGACAGGCCAGTACTCCCCCTGGAGGAAGACACAGTGACCTCCATGACAACGAACCACAGTCATCAGAAGAACCAGTAATTGTCTCTATCCACATCCAAGGGAAAAGGGTAGCGGGGGAAAAAAGGCAGGACTGTCTTGGAGTGGAAACTCTGCCTACCACTGAGCAACTGCAAGGACAACAAAGTGTATCAGATTTCTCATCCAGAAAATGGGAGACTGCCACATCCACGCACATAAACACACACAAACACACACAGACACATAGACACACACACACACTCTCTCTCTCTCTCTCTCTCTCTCTCTCTCTCTCTCTCTCTCTCTCTGCTGGTGCTTCAATACACATGAACCGCCTGCCATCTACAAAGCCAAGGGCAGCCCACTGCCTCGGACATTGTGCTTGGTACCTAGGCTCCACTCCAGAAGCCAAGACCATTTTCTCCTTGACAAAAGTATTGACTTAGAGCCATGACAAGCAAACAATAACTGAAGAAGAGCACATTGTGAAAGACTGGTTCAAAGCCATGTGACTTTTAGAAAAGTGCACAAAGAGAAGAAAAAAGAAAGACCATAAAGGAATCAAAAATTACCATATGGTGCTTATGGATAAATCAAAAACAAAGTGAAAACAGAATAATTCTAACTAAGAGGAGCTTAAGGTACTGTCTCCTTTTCTCTCCTCAAATTTTAATCATACAGACATCATAAAATATTATAGGACCTTTTCTCTCTCTCTCTTTTTTAGACAGTCTCAATCTGTAGCTCAGGCTGGTCCTGAACTCACTATGGAACCAAGGATAGCCTTGAATGCAGAGCAATCCTCCCGCCTCAGCCTCTCACGTACAAGACCTTTTTTTTTTTTTTTTTAACTTGAAAACCAAAGATGGGCTGGGAGAAGAGTCAGAGTGGTTAAAAGTGCTTGCCTTGCAAGTGCAGGGCACTAAATTCAATCCCCCAACAACACATAGCTGAGTGTGGTGGTGCACACCTATAATCTCAGCACTAGGGAGGCTGAGGCAGGAGAACTGCCCTCAGTCCAAGGCCCACCTGGGCTACAGGGTGAGTTCAGGGCCAGCTGGGCTACAGGGTGAGACCCTATCTCCAAACAAACAAGTTAAAAACCAAAGGAAAGAGGTGCTCATAATAATTTATGGCACAGGACTTTCAAGCTTTCAGTTAATCAAATATGCAACCTATTTCTTAGGGCAAACATTAGGAAGTTTTCTGGCAACTTTTTCCAATGAATTTAAATAACCTCACAACATTATTAAAATTTTATCACTTTTAAAAATGCAATGTAACAAAAATTGTTTGTTTGCTGTTACTAAGAGACACTGAAATTTAAAGTTCTCTACTGTTTCTGAATCTAAACTTGCATATATTCAAAAAATAAACACAGGGGCTAGAGAAATAGCATTATCGGTTACAGCACTACCCTAGCAAGCACAAGGCCCTGAGCTCAATTCCTCAGCAACACACAAGCCAGGTGTGGTGGCGCATGCCTATAATCCCAGCACTCAGAAGCTGAAGCAGGATTGCTGTTAGTTCAGGACCAACCCAGACTACAAGGGACCTTGTCTCAAAATATACATACATGCATACATACATACATATATACATATATACATGCATACATATATACATAAAACCTAAGTGATAGCTACATTTTAATATTAAATTTTAACATTTTAATTTAAATATTCAAAGAATGAATACAAATATGCTCACTTCTCAGCTTATTTAAAAATTGAAGTGTAATGTCTTTCAGCCTTATGATAAAACTTTGGAAACTTTTATTGTATTTGATAGACTTTCAAGTTACCATAACTCACCTAATATAGATATTAAAGGTACTATTTTTCAGATCTCAAGCAGGAGTTTTTATCAGGCATTTTTATTAGACAAGACACAACGTGAAGTTAACAAAAAGGAAATACTAAGGGCTATGGCCCAATATTCATGTCAACTCAAAATTCATTTGAAGCCTAACGCCCAAATTAAGGTACGAGGCGGGGCCTTTGGGAAGTAATTAGAACATGAGGGCAGAATCCTCACAAATAGCTCTTTAAAAATAAAATCCAAGAGCTGCCTTTCTCTGGTAATGTGCGGAGATAATGGCAAGATTTCATCTATGAGGAACAAGCTCTCACCAGGTATCTCCACTTGATTTTGTACCAGCCTCCATCATTGTCAGAGACAGCTTTATGCTACTTAGAAGCCACCCAGTCCGTGGGATTTTTGATACAACAGCCAAATGGACTAAGACACTTAAGAGTATTTCTCAGATATGACTAAGATGCCTTGAGCATCTTAATGCTTAAAAATAGACAAAAAGTTATGCCCAGTGGTGCCAGGCCCATAATTGCAGCACCCTGGGAGACTGAGGCAGAAGAATAGCAAGTTTGAGCCTGGCCTGGGCAACTCAGAAACTTGGTGAGACCCTGTCTCAAAATCAAAACAAAAATCAACCTGAGTGAACAAAAATTACGCTCAAAGTGAAGGTCATAGGCTTCAACCCCAGTACCACACGCAAAAATAGCTTAAACCATAGTTTTACAATGGGCATCAAGCAACAGAGCAGAGTAATTGCTAATAAGAAAAAAAAACAAGGTTACCTATGTAAGTCAACCAGTTTACTGTCTGCAAAGCCAGGCAGAGTGTAGTAGTATCTTCAAATTGAGAAGATGGAACTGGGAGTTCAAGAAGATTCAGATGCCTAGAGTTTGCAAGGTAGATTACCAGAGAAACGAAATCTGTAACAAAATGGAGATATGCAGGGGTTCCTCCTTAGTCTTCACCTGAGTACTCACAAGCACATGCATGTGAAGAAACTACCCGAGGATCATATGAAAGCTTTGGAGGAAATACGCCCCAGAGTGTTAATCTGGAAATAACCTTCTCCCATTCTCACTGGTCAAAGTACCTAAAAAGATTTTGCATTAGTAGGGGGTAAAATTGGCCCTAGATTAAATGCTACTCTGATTCTTCCTAAGAGAATTCAAAATAAAGACATGAAAGGATCTAATAATTTATTTTCATCTCACAATAAAGCTCAAGAGTACAAAAATATTGAGTACCAAACAAGGCAAATTTGCTATGTCTGACCTTTAATTAAAAAAAGAAGACCCAGTGTGTAAGGAAGCAAGAAAATACAACCTATGAGGAGAGAAGTCAACTAAAACTAACAGAGAATCATCACTTGGTAAAATCAGCAAATAATATTAAAAATGGCTACGCTATGCTCAAAAAGCTAGATCACAGGTTAAATTTTTTAGGTATGCAAAAGAGCCAAAGTGACCTTCTAGAGATAACAAATGCAATGCCTAGGGTTAAAAAAAAATATACACTAGATAATATTAACAGCATATTAGACTTTACAAGGGAAAAACACTACTGGATTTAAAATCATAGCTATATAAAACATAGTAAAGCAATGACTACAAAAACTAAAAAAATGATTTAGAGAAACAATGAGCTGTGAAACTTCAAATAATCTAATATACACATAATTGGAGTTCCCAAAGGAGAAGTAACAAGATAATCTGAATGGTTAAAAAAATTCTTCCAAATCTAATGAAAACTATAAACCCATAAACCATACCTACTAGAATTTCAAGCATAAGAATATGAACAGAATACCAACATTTATCACATAACATGCTTAAAACTGATATTAAAGACAAAATCTTTAGAACAATTAGAGAAAAAATGTCATTTGCAAAGCAAAAAAAAAATTATGAGTCAATTTCTCATAAGAATACAAGTCAGGAAAAGATGAAACATTCATAAAGTAATGAAAGAAAAAATTTTCTACCTAGACTTAATGAAACAAATCTCATGAAGGCAATATAAGCCTTGTAAGAGATAATACGTACATACAGATACACGCGCACACGCGCACACACACACACACACACACACACACACACACACACACAAATTTCTTTTTTGAGACAGGGTTTCATTCTGTAGTCCAAACTGATCCAGGCTGGTATCAAGCTCTCAGGAATGTTCTTAACTCAGCCTCCCAAGTACTGGGATTACAGGTGCCCAGAAATTGAAATAATATTAAAGAAAGAAAATCACAATTATCCACACAATTTTGTCATCTCAGAATCCTTACTCACATATGCAAAGACCCTTTTACTACATGAGAAAGCTTAATTTCCAGGAGTAAGGACACAGCCATCTTTAGAGGGACTATTATGTTGCTACCTACCTCATTCTTCCTATGAAGAAATTGCTCAATAAGATATTCCACTAACACAATAAATAATAATAATAATGCAAGAAAACGACCTAAGTTTTTAAATGGAAACCTATTATGACTAAATATAGACATAAGAAATTGTCCTTTGCCTCGGATATTTTTCTGACCAACATTCATAACTTAAAATTGTTTTTTCTTAATCTCTCTCAGAAGACCCCTGATTTCACAGCAAATGATAACTATATAATTGTAATATTTTAATTGATGTTTAAAAATTCACCAATCAAAAAATAAATTTAAAAAAGATGGCTGCCTGCCTGCATCTAATGTTTTATCAGTCAAGTTGTTTTAACTTTTAAAAGGAAATTTTAAGAGTTAAAATTAACACTATATCAATACTCTGCAAGTAACATTTCTTGATCAAAACCCCTTTCCCTTCATTCTCTTACAACCACTTACAAACTTACACTGAATGGATTTATGGTCCACCAAGGCGGCCAATAACTCTGAACATGTATTATTATCCTTAACACGAAATGCTTCAGAGCATAACCAAAGTGACCCACTGTATTTATTTTAGAAACAGTAATGCAATTTCTGAGTTTCTGAAAAGTTGCAAACAAGTAAAATCCATCATTTTCTACTTTCATAAATACACCCCTGCCAACAAAAACTGGACATAAGTAAGGTTTCTCACTCAGCAGCAGAACCTGGCAGTTTGCTATTGACCTCGTTGTTGCTGACTGGGGATTGAACTGAGGGCCTTTTCACTGGGAGACATCCCCAGCCTGTTTTTTAATTACAAGACAGGGTCTCACTATGTTGCTAGATTGCGCAGTCTGGGCTTGAGCTTTCAATCCTTCTGCTTCGGTCTCCCACAGTGCAGGCTGGTACCACCAAGCTATCCGCATATTTAGCACAACCTGGGAGGTATAACTTTTACAATCATCCCAAGTTAATAATTTGTTATAATATTAACTCTCAACACATCTAAATAGAAGTTCCAGTCTTATTAGGTTCTCATCCTATAATTTATGAATTTTCCAAGTAAGCTTAGGTAAATAATGTAAAACATCTTTTTAAAAAATACAATTCAATATTGCCTCTTATTCAAATGCAACTTTTAACTAAGAGAGCCAGTTTACAATCCTTAGGTAAAATGCCATGTTGACAGAAACCAGTGCCACGTACAGAGCACTTCTCTCTAATGGTAACACAGGGGACGCATAGCTGCAACCCTCGATTTACCTCCAAGGTTAGAAGCTGTGAAGCCACCCTATTTGTTCACCAACTTCAACCATTTTCATTTAATCATTACAACTACTTGACGGAAGCCAAACCCATCTGGCCACTGTCTGAGTTCCAGAGATGCCAGGCCAACATTTAGTTTCACATGAAAGATCTCAGTGACCCATATTCCTCACTCACTGAAACTCCCCTTACACAGGGCTGCTAATCATTATCATAAGTGGAGAAGAAAAGGCTGATCTGCTTGCTGAACATTAACTGGCTTCACATACAGAAAATCTCATTACCTGGACCTCAGCTTTCCTTTCTTCATCTTGATTAGAACATAACTTTCACCTACCTACACTGATGTTTCAGAAACTATCAGTACTACCGATTATTTTACTTTTTCAGAGAGTAGTCACGTTTTTCCCTAACACTACAGAATGGCACTGCTGAGAAAAAATAATTAATTCTGCCAAACAAGTTAAAATATATGGAACCACAGTTTCAACTTTTAGTACACTAGTTGTATTCCAGGACCAGTCAACTGGAGAGAAGTCCAACGGCCTTCACCCTCTAAAGCTGTCGAAAAAAATTCGGACTTCTCTATTATGGTAGCCTTAGGAACAGGAATTTTAAAAGTGCATTACATCAAATCTCAGAAATTTGCACAATAAAAAGGTAATTTAAGGAAAAATAGTGAAAAAAATCAGAATTGCACTTTTACTCCAAATAATTACTCTAGCTATAAACAATTTTAGCTAAAATGATGTTTTTATTCTCACAGCACTATGTGCATTGCTAATAAGTCTCTAACTTTTGAAAGACACTGAAGTATTTACCATGAACTCTACATGGCCTTGCAAATTTAAAGTAATGAGTTCAGAGTTTACACACTGAGTTACATTCTTGATGAGAAACAAAGCCAAAAGAGAAACATAACAAAATTAAGCTTAGAAACAAAATAGTAATATATTAATATGTAAAATAGAAAAAAAGGTATGTAAAAGAACTTACATCAAAACTAAACACAATTCTAACAAAATTGGACAGGCAAAAATTCATATGTAATGTGTATAAATACTTTAAAAATAGGCTGTTAAACCAATACTAATAAAATCTTTGTTACATCCTTTATTCTTGCTTTATTAAATGTTTAAGCTTCATGGACCCAAAACAAAGTAACTTTTATCATGTACATGCTTGCTGCCTGAACAAACACATTTATGTGATTTTTGTAATTTCTGTATGCTACACTGTTTTCCAAAACCACAGCTACTTGGAGGAAGACAAAAGAATAAAAAGAAAGGAAATTCAGAAACTGAACCGTTAAGAGGGCCAGGAGAGTTGACAATGGCCACTGCATTTAATAAGAGCATTTATATGTGGAAGGCTCTTTACCTTAAGTAATAACTACACATTTGACAGGAATAATGAATTCTCCACTGAAGCATCTAAAATTCTCCCACTTTGATTTTACCTTTATGTGCAGCAAGACAGGAAGAGACAACTAAGTTCACAATCCAAAGAACTAAGCTCTGTTCCGTAGCCAGACTAGCCATGCTAACAAGCTGCTGACCCTCCGCTTTCTCAACTACAGATTTACTGATGGTATGCTCTCAAGTCCCTAACTCCTCCCGACTCTAACATGAGATTAACTACAGTGAAGACAGCCAATCCCTGCCTCCAGCTGCCATCCAAGAAGAAATACATCCATTTAAAATACATCTCAAATAATTGCTATATTAACCATTAAAAACACATAATAAAATTGTCAAAACTCCTACGTCGTCCACACAGTTCAAATGTAAATGCAAATTATTTGATGTTTTCATTCTACAGATAATCATTCAAATACTGCAAGTAATCAAAAAGTCTACTGTCAACTCTTTCCCATCCAGATCCAGCAACCAGCCATTTCCAGAATTTTATTTATGTATTTTATTGACAAAACTTTTATAATGCTAGCCTCAAACATGACAGAGAAGTATACAACATGAGCATTAAAATGTCGATGTATTCTTTCAAAAGACTAGAAATACAAGACCCTGAGTCCCCCAAAGTTACTTATCTTCATATATTTCAAGAATATGTTCAGAACTTTGATTTCTGATTTTAATACATACTCTGCATCTAAATTTTCCTATTACTACTGTAACATCCCACAAATTTAGTGGATTAAAACAACACAAATTTATCATGTCACAGTTTTGAGGGTCACAAGTCCAAAACAGGTATCACTGAGCTACCACCCAGGGTGTTGACAAGCTGCACTCCTCAGGCTGCTCTACAGGAAAATCTGTTGCCTTTTACCACCTCTAGAGGCTGCCAGCATTCTGTGGTTCATGGCTAAAAGCTTTCTACCACCTTTAAAGCCAGCAGTGGCCAGTTAGTTCTCCTTGTGTGTTCCTCTGCTTCTCCAACCCCTGTCCCTATCTCATTTATCACACTTACCAACAAACTGGGCTCACCTGAACAAACCATGATACTCTCCCCACCAACAAGCTGAATTCCACCTGCAACCTTTTTTTCCCCTTACTCTGATAGTACAACCACAGGTTGTGGTGCCTGGAACATAGACATCTCTGAAAGAGCTTCCTCCCACCTTCCATATTTTTATGTCATTATTGAGGGAATCTACTGACAAAGCACACAGATCAGTAAGCCCTGAAGAAGTAAATTCAGAAGTAAAGGCAAAAGAATAATAATTGCAATTCAGTGGAAAAAAATACAGAGACCATGTCAGAAACGATTAGCAAGAAAGGCAGATGAACAGAGAAATTTTTAAAGTAATGATGAAAACAGTATCAACCTGAAGCCACAGGCCAATATGTAAAGTTTTATATGCTTTAATATCACCATAAAGAAAGTACCTATTAAAATATGCCACAGGAATGGCAAATTTTAAGAGTATTTTCAGAACATTCATTTCTGACATTAATTTATACTCCTTGTAAAATGTTTCTATATCGAGTTTCTTCTATAATTTTACATCAGTTAGTCACTGACTCAAAAGTTGGAGCGCGTCTCACAGAACTGTAACTTTCCTAAAAGCACCTGGATAAGCAGTTTCAGAAATACGCCTACACCCCAATTTCTTCATTTCTGGTCCAAATACCATGCGGGATGGCTGTACTCAGGAAATAAAAGTAACATGTAATTATACTTCAAAATACCAATTACTATAGATTTGTTCGATTATAAAAGTCCTGAGGTCACAGAAAAGAGAAATTCTGCAAGACGTCACCTAGATGAGAAATGTAAAAAAGTGGACTTGTAGAAGAGTATAAGATGGCTGCCCAAGGCTGAGGCCGAGGCGGGACTGAGAAGATAGTGGCCAAAAGACACGAAATTCCAGGTAGGAGAAATAAGCTCAACAGTTCCACAGTAGAATATGTCAACTGCAGTTAACAACAATGACTTGTACATTTGAAAACTGCTAAAAGATTTCAAATATATTCACCACAAAAATAATAAGAGGTGAAGGAATATAATTCAATGAGTATGATTTAGGCATCTCAAAATGAATACATACATATGTATGTATTGACATATATAGATACCAATTAAAAATAAATGAAAATTTTTAAAAGTCCTAAGCTGTAATAAGGTATAAAGTTCAGCCATTGCTAAATTCACCATTTTACAATACCCTGCTAACCAAGAATACTGTAAACATGATACGGTCTTCTCATTCACCTCACTCACATCACATCACTGAGACACTGTCATATATCACACAAGTCCACAGTGAAGCAGACAAGTTGTGAGCGACAACAAAAATCCACTCTTGTGGTTCTTAAATCCCAGTGAAGGATCAGAGAAGCAGATGACTGCAGATAAATCAATACATCATATGCCAGGAGGAGGTGGCATTTATTACCACAAGAATATTTAAAAGACCACAGATTTAAAACAAGTGAGATGAGAGGCATTAAAAATTTATGTCAAGGCAGGCCAAGTGGCTAAGGCTTGTAATCCCAGCACACTGGGAGGCAAAGGCAGGAGAATCACAAGTTCGAACCAAGCCTGGGAAATCTAGAGACCTTGTCTCAAAATCCAAAATAAAATAAACAGGCTCAAATGTATCTTCCATTGCTAAACATAGTCTTACATATAATCTAGCAATTGTGCTCCTAGTTGTTTAATCAATTTATCTGAAAATTCATGCCAACATAAATACCTACATAAGAATGCTTACAGAAGCTTTATTCATAATGATCAAAAAACGGAAACAATCTCAATAGGTGAATGTATAACCAAACAACAATGAAAAACCACTGCTCCACTCAACACAGAGCAAAACTGTGTAGTAGTGGAAAACAAAACTGATTCAAACGCTTCTGTCTAGGTAAAAGGTGCCAGTGTAAATGGCTACATACTATGAGATTATTGTACTTACATGTCCTTCTGAAACAGGCAACAGTACAGAAACAGTGACAGGTTGCTGCCAGATATTTGAGGAAAAATGAGAGGTGACTAGGTAAAGCACATTTTAGGATGGCAAGACTATCCTATAGTGATATATGATAAAGGAAGATATTTACCAAAACCCACAAAACAGAGTGAAATTTACAATATTCAATTGTAAAAAGTCATTTGGGAAGGTACAGAATGCTAGGAAACTGGGATAAAGTAAGAATTGTATGCAGTAAATTCAATCTCCAAGGAACTCATATCCTCAGAAATAAGTGGGGTTTATAAAGTTTAAAGGCAAAAAGGAATTGTCCATTATGCTCTGTTAATAAAAAAAATAAAGTTCCCCATAGGATGTTAGTGAAGAGTTAACCACTATATACTATATACTGATGAAGGATAAAGAAGATGGACTGAAAAATCACAGGAACCATGACCTCAAAGGAAGATGACAGAAAAACACGAGGAGAAAGCTCCAGGGATCCCGTGGCAATAGATCAGCATTAGAACCATCAGCATAAAATCATGTTTAGCTTATATACACACATATGGATACAAATATTTATAAAGTTATCTACAAAGTTATTACACACAATCTGTCAGCTGAAAAGACCTAAAGCAACATATCCCAGTAGTACTGGGCATACCAAATCTTAGTTTCTTTTCTTTGTGAGAGTGAGACAGTGTAGGAGTTAGGGGAGAAAGGGTGTGCCAGGGGGCAGGGTGTGTAACAACTGAACCCAAGGCCTTCATACTAAGCTACATTTTCCAGCCCTGTTTTAAGCCATGTTCTCACTAAATCATTGAAATACTCATGCTGGGTTCAAACTCACAATCTTCCTGTCTCAGCCTTCCAGGATGCTGGGATTACAGGCATGCACGGCCATAAGCAGTTTACCGTATCTTAGTTTCTAAAATGATTTTTCCAGTTAAAAAAGAAAACTAGGTCTCCTTGGAGAAATAGTTGATTCTAAGACTATAGCAGGAAATATAAAAAATTATGCCTGGGACAACTTGTACATCACATATGTCTAAAATTTATACTAATATAAATAACTAAATAGATAAACGGAGACTGATCTCCCAGTCAACAGAATTCCAAACAACATATGTAGATTTTTTTCAGAGGCAAATGCTAAAACCTCTTACTCAAGTGTGGGCTGATTTAGTCAATAGTGATATAGTGGACAGACCTGACACACTACCTCAGCAGGTGACCCAAGACTAATGTGCTTAGTAATAGACCATACAGACAGGACACTGGGCACCCCAGATGTGATGAGAATGGGACTCAAGCTCTCTTGACTCCCTCCCCAAAGCACACAATACCAGGGAAATCACAAGAAAAATAATCCACAACTAAGGTTTACAGAACATCTGACTAGTACTGCCCAAAACTGTCAAACTCATCAACAATAGAGAAGTGTGGGAAACGATTACAGCCAAGAGAAGCCCAGGAGATATAACAGTAAATGTAATGTAGCATCCTAGATGGAACTGTGGAATGGGAAAAAAAAATTAGGTAACTAAGAAAATCTGCATAAACTATGGACTTTAGGTCATGACACTGTATCACGTGGCTCAGTAATAAGGGGAAACAAGGGATGAGGCATATGGGAACTCTGCCTTATATTCACAACTTTTCTGTAAATCAAAAAGTGCTTTAAAACAAAAGGTATACTTTTTTAAAAATCTAAAATTACAAATTCTCACCAGGAAATAGTAAGAAACTATCATTATGTCTCTAAGCAGCAGTTCAAACTAAGCACATCTTTAGTCTGACTCATCCTTCAAGTATTTTTTTAAAAGCTACTATATTTACAAGGCAGGAGGCCAAAATGTTATCATTTTTTAAAATGTATCATTAAAAGAAAAGTAAAAACATCTTCTGGATTGTAAAACTGATATTTGAACATTGATTTTTTTTTCCTTAAGCATTTGATACTACTGATAAGAGTGTAACAAAGTAAGTTACAGTAAGAGAACCTTTCACTTAACTGGGAAAAACAACTGAAGGTGTCATCAGGAGTTGGGTTTTCCCAACAACTAAAACGGCCATTCAGCTGTGAGGGTTCCACAACTGACTTCCACAGGACTCAGCACCAGGGACACCTGAGTGGAAGCTCCATGCACATCATCTGCCACCCGCACGAACAGCGGTGGCATTTTAATTGGTTTGCAAATGTTCTTTGTAATCTGATCTTGTTGTCAATAATCAAAATATGGTGATTGCAAAACTTCAATACCGAAGGCAAGCACAGGGGTTCACACCTATAATCCCAGTACTCTGGGGGTGGGGGTGGGGGGGGTGCGGGGGTGAGGTAGAAGAAAAAGGGTCAAAAGTCAAAGCCATTCAGGGCGACTTAAGTCACTTAGTGAGACCCTGTCTCCAAATAAGATAAGGTCTAGGGATACAGCTCAACGGGAAAGCCCTGGGTTCAATTCTTATTACTACCAAAAGAAAAATATTATAATTCTTGGTTTGGACAACAGGAACATCTGGCCACATTAGCCTATACAGCCCCCAGACAACTGGATATAACAGAACAGAGGAGACCTCCTCACACCCGGCACAGCTTCTCAAGTTTGCCAGAATCCCCACCACTCCCTACTTTTGGTTTCCCAGCCACTTCATTTATGACTTACAGTTCTCCAACCTTCCTCTCTGTTACTACTGATACTTGAAAAATAATGAGATATAATTAACTATATCATAAGCTAAAATAAACAATAGTATTTTTTGTTTTGTGGCCCAAGAGTATTTTGAATTATAAGCAGTAAGGGGCTACCATACTAAACATATCAAAGCAACACTGACTTCTGAATTCTCATTCAAGAAAGAAGTCACTGACTATGACGGATAGGCAGTACATAAAACTATATAAAAAGTACAGAAACAGCAGTGACTTCCATCCAGATACCTTTGGGAAGGATGCAGACTTACTAAATAAGCAAAAGAACGGAGCTTGCACACTACTATGGGCTCCTCTGAGGCTGGAGTGAGGCACAGGCCAGCTGGGGTGCTGCTTAGAGTACTCAAGCTTCAGAGACTCTAAGCCACCGGTAGACTACGACCTCCCAGAGCACTTCAAAGACACTGTGACAGAGAGAACGTGTTCACCAGAATCACACCAAGAGAAGACGCCAGATACTCTAGGGAAAATGATTTGATAACCTACTGGGAAACAGGCATGGAATCCGGTAAGTCCCATCTTCCTGTAAATGATCACAGGTCTTCAAGGAAGGGTAGGACTAATTAAACCGAGTGGGAGGATGCAAATTTGGCAGCAGAAAAATTTCTTTGACATAAGAAAATGGGCTCCAGTCGCCAAAACAGGGCTAACCCTTGTCCTCAGGCAGTGGCTGCTTCTCCAAGCAATGTTTTCCAACAAATATCTGAAGTCTTAGCTCAAAGGCAACTTAGCTTAGCTTGATGTTTCTATTAAGCATCTCCAATAAATTTGAAGAAAAACATTTAAAGTCAAGCTAATTCAACCGACTTGTGACCATTCAAATCCAAGAGAATCACAAGAAGCCATCAGCTGAACACCAGACCAAATTTGTACTAAGTCTTATACTTTCACATCTAGTCAAGAAGTCACACTAAAATAACTAAATAATTCATAGTCATAATGATACATATTCTATGGATAAGCTAAGGTCTAAAATGTCTATTTTAAACTTTTAAAATCACTTTTTGTCTTCAGTCATACTTAAAATGACTTTAACATCAACTACCAAGAGCAGAATTATTGAAGTGTATCTACAAGCCAGCACTACAATGGCACACCTGCACACACCTTAAAGAAAAATGGGACAAAAAAATAATGGAAGAGGCAAAGCCAAGTATCAGCTGCAATATTAGCTACGTGTTACTCCACCAGTAAAACAAGTGTACATAGCAGGCCCTATAGTACACAAAAGTACTTTGAAGAATTCAGTTACATTTTTCAAAGCAAATTATTTCCATGATTTCAATCTTGTAACGATCTGTATCAGTTCATGTAATTTTTCAACTATTTATTCATCTGAGTAGTCTTTTCATAAGTTTCTCCTAAAAAACTGAGATGTTATAATTTCCAGGTCGGAAAATTAGTGTTATACATTTCACACATACTAAATGGTATCATTTTCAAGAATATACATGCAAAATATCCACTGATTTACACATCACATGGATTAAATGAGCTTTCTGGAATTTTTTATTAATAATCAAGGTCTTACATTTTTAGACAAGAGATATTCCACTATCTAAAAGAGCTGCATGTCACATTAAGACAATGGGTCCCACTAAAAGAAAATAATCCACTCTAAGATTTCTTTAAATAGCTGCAATCCATAATATATTCATATCAGGGATTAGTTGACGCATTTTAGCAGCATGAGTTGACAAAAGATTTTGCAGTGCACTACCTGTATTTTTAAATATTTTAAATTTTTACTTAAATTTAAATGTGATGAAACATAACATCATGGTTTAGATCTGAAGTGTCCCCTAAAAGCCTCATAGTCCTATGGATAGTGTGTAGGGTTGGGAGATGGGGCATGGCTGTAATGGGCAGATGCTTGGGATTGCCCTGGAAGCGCATGTGCTTATTTTACACTTCTTCCCAGAGTACTCTCTATTCCACCGTGCTGTGAGGGTCTCTGTCTCCCGGGCAGCTCTAGCTCTAGCCCCACCATGTGATTCCTCCATTTTCCAGATGCCCACCCATGAATGGACTGACAACTTCTGAAACTGTAAGCTAAAGTAAATCTTCAAAGTTGTGGATGTCAGGTATTGAGTCACAGTGACAAAAAAAAGGAACTGAGACAATATACATAGCATAAAATTTACAATTTTAAGAGGACTGAAGTACACAGTTCAGGGGTTTTCTCATCTCTCATGCTGAAGACACATATAAAATCATTATCCCTTTTTCCCCTCTTCCCCCAGTCACTGGAAACCATCATTTTACTTTCCGTCTCCCTAACTCTTTTAGGTATCATATTAGAACCATGTAGCATTTTGTTCTTCTGTGACTATTTCACTCCAGTATCATCAAAATACATCCCTGCAGTCACATGTATCAGACTCCAGAGTTCCAAAAGAATGACTCCTGGCAAAATCTGCCAGTCTACCAGCTCTCCAATGGGGAGAGAGGGTATCCTGGTGCTTTCTTCTCTGCCAACTTCTAACTTCCCCACTGCTCGGTATGACATTCTACAAGCTCTATGAAAAGACAGTCCAGGTCCATCTAAGTCAGCACAGAATTTATTCTGGGTGGAGGATGCCCAACCAAGGCAAACATCACATTACAGGTAAGTTAATTAAATGTTTTGTCAAATACAGCAGGCTAATCAAGTTGGTGATTTTTCATGGCCTCTAAGTGTCATAAATATCCAAATGGCACTTGGCAGAAAGCCTTTCCCCAGCCCTGATTTTATCAAATCAGCTAAAATGGCAGCCATTTTGATATTTAAGACATTACTGTGGAAGATGATGCTGCTGTTTAGTTGGTCGTTCATATAATTAAAAACCTAGACAATTTAAAGTTTAATTCTAACTTTACATTACCAATCTATTTTTTCTTCCTGAAACATCCAAGAAATTGCATCACAAAAATGGAGCCCAAAAACATAAATTCAACTCATTTTACAATAAATTCCTTAAGAGCCAAGAAATAATTTGTAACATCAACAAAAATTAAGTTACAAATGAATTCCCCTAAAAAGAGATTCTAAAAGGGAGTAGGACAGCATGTATTCCCCTAAATGTTTAAAAACAAGAGCAGAAAAATGGGATCACTTGATAAAAAAAAGAACGTTCTCTATGAGATTCCACTTGCAATGATGGCAGAACAAGAAATATGGACCATGGCATCATGGCTAACTAGAATATCTGAAAAAAAAAAAAAGTTTTCAAAAATCTGCTTTCAGTAAACTGGGCATGGTGGCGCACACCTGTAATCCTAGCACTCAGGAAGCTGAGACAGGAGTACTGTCATGAGTCCAAGGCCAGCCTGGGTTCCACAGTAAGTTCAGGACCAGCCTGGGCTACAGAGTAAGACTCTGTCTCAAAAATTTAAGAAAAAAATATGCTAAGGGGCATTAGAAAACTAACGAAAGTATTGCTAAGCCAGGACTCAGTGGAGAACAGAGGACCAAGAAAGGGAGGAAATTATGTGGAGCACTGTCCAGGGGAAAAGGGGCTAATTCAGAGTGGACAGGAAGAGAACCCAAGTCTTGTCTTTGAAAATCTCCTGGCTAAAGTACTAGAATCAGGCATGGGTCAATTTTACTGTGTAAATATGGCTCAAACATGACTAGTCAAATAATCAAAAAACATGAAAAAATTGCTCAATTTCATCAGTAGTCAAAGAAGTACAAGTTAAAACCACAATGAAATCCTACTACCACCAGGTGCAATGGCACATGTCTGTTAGCCCAGATTCCCAGGATACCGATGCCGGAGGATCACAACTTTGAGATTAGCCTGGGATATGGGGATATGTGGAGAGACTGTCTCAAAACAAAAGTTAAAAAAAAAAAAAGCTAGGAATATAACTTAGTGGTAGAGTACTTGCATATGCTCAAGGCTGTGAGTTCAATCGGCAGGAACAAAAAATAAAAAATAAACTACTACTCTTGCCAAAAACGGAAACAATATTATCCTACTGGCAGGTTTATAGAGCAAAAAAGAAACTTCATGAAACTTCATTTTCATCCTCAGATGTTCACTCCCATGAAAGTATTCTACCAGGAGACACACATACCAGAGTACCCAAGGCATCTTCAGTCAGAATTAAAGGTAAGGTAAGTGACTGTTTCTAACGGGACACAAAAATTGTGACATACTCATCTAATGAAATATCTCAAAGCAAAAGAAAAAATGCAGAGCAACAATTGAGACAAAAGAAAATAACAGACCACACTATAAAAAATGCCACCTTTGTAGTTTTAGAAAGGTAATATGAAAACCCACAAACTACAGCTGCCTACAATAATATAGATGAATCTCAAATTCTGAGAAAAGTCAGACTCAATAAATAGTGTATTGCAAAAGCTTACCTGAAGTTTAAAAGAAAGCAAAACCAAGCAAAGTGGGGACACATACATATATATATGGAAAACTAAGAAAGATACCATCATAAAAATAAAGAAAAGATAACCTCTAACCTTCCAGAGTGAGGGAGGAGGCAGGAAGAGAACATCTCTGAAATGCAGAAGCTATTTTCTTTTGTGATTAGGTGATAGCAATAATTTTTTATATATACATTGTTCTTCCCAGTTTAAAATATTAAGAACAAAATAAAATAATTAAAAACTGGATTTGAAAATGTCCAGGACATGAATAGTTATAATAAAAGCACAAAAAAACTATCTTCAAAGTGTATTCATGGTAATACACAGAAAATTTTTCTTCCAAAATACATTGTCACAAAACTGGCTATTCCAGAAACAGCAAATCACATAATGTCCCTTGATTAGGTTTTCTAAACACCAAAATCATTTTTAGAATAGATAATAAAAGTTTACCAATAACTAGGTCACCATTTCTGAACGATTACCCCCCCCCAAAAAAAAAAAAAACCCTTACATTCCTACATTAAGCACTAGTTGGAGACCTTTTACGCAATGTATTCTTTTTTAACTAAGGATAGAACCCAAGGGCCTTTACATTGAGCTACATTCCAGCACTCTTCCCTCTTTTCCCCCAGATGGGTGGAGGTGGCAGAGTCTGTTTCAATTGCTCATCCTGGGCTAAATTTGTAATCCTCCTGCCTCAGCCTCTCACAGTGCTGGAACTACAAGCACACCTTGGAATGTGAATTAGTGAAAACTGACTTTAGTATAAACAAATTCTCTTACTGTGAAATTATTTTAATTAATGTGAAAATTCATTCACCAAGCTGGAACTTCACAATCTCACTCTACAAAATTCAAGAATTTGTAGAACTTCTGCACCCAAAAACAAACCTCTCCCAACTCCACAGAAACAGGAAAAATACATAACATTTCGACCTAACTTTGATCTTCTCTATCACTAACTCCAATGTCCCCCAGTCAGAGACAGAATGGTCAAGGTGAGACACAGGAAATACACACACTCAGGTGAGCCAGGGAGGCACAGGGACATCGTGGAACACCATGCCCTCCACTTACAGGAACAAGGAATTCAATTGTGGCTTCTACTGGGAACAGAACAAGCCCAAGACAATAGCACTTACAGCCTGAGGCAGTGGAAAAACTAGCCATTTGAAGGCATCTGTTTCTAATCTCCAGAAAGTTTAATTCCAAAGTGTGTACTTGTGAGAGTATTTTTCAGTTTGGTCCTGGATGAAGGGAGTTTGCTTCTGACCACACCTTTCCAATGTATCCACAGATTCTGGCAACGCTACAAACTGTACCCATTAACAGACTCCTGAGTCTGCAACTTACTGATGCAAAGTAGGGTAAGAGGTTCTGAGTCCACTGTCCAAATATAACCACTCAAGCATCCTGACAAATCTTCAGTTCTCTATTAGGAAAACTGGAAACTAACGTCTTAAGTACACTTAGAAAATACTAAGAAATGTTAAAAACTAATTATGTGTTATAACTTAACAGTTATATCCTGATTTATAACACAGCAAATACACTGTACTAGTTCACTCATGCTGTTATAATACCACAAGGTTGGTGGTTAAAACAATTCTGCAAGCTATAAATACAAAAAGTGTCAGCAAGGTTGTTTTCTTTTGCAGCTCAGTGCCCTATCTCTCTGGCTTCTGTGTCTCTTCACGCTGTCTTCCATCTCTGCACGTCTGTGTCTAAAGTTCCCATTATAAGGTCCCACCTTAAGGACCTCACTTTAACTTGACTATCTCTGTAGACAGCCTATCTCCAAATGAGGTCACAATTTGAGATCCAAGGCTCAGAACTTCTAAAATGAAGGGGGCAAGACCACACCACTCAATCCAAAATAACAGACACATACTTATGTATATATATTTACATACATATAACTAGAATCATTCTTATCAAATACAAGGATGTAATTGAACCCAATTGTTTTTCACACTACTTCAGCAATATTTCATATCCCTACTAATTTATATTCGCAATACAGTATACAATACTTACTTCTACTTCTTTCCTTCTTGAGTAACACAGAACCCCATATATATCCACACTTCAAGACTAAACAGAGGTGTTTCAAGCCAAGTAGCCTGAAATAAACATTAAAAAGAGTATATTTTCCAACGGAGTTAAAGACTATAGTGTAACCAAGAGGAATGTGCAAGCCAGCAATAATTATCTTAGTAGTTGAGCCAAACCATGATAATCTACTTTAAAAATATGGAAATTTGAGAACGTGATACTGTTACAATTGTTAACTATGGAATTCAAGAACATTTCTTTTAAACTCCAAGTTACAGAAATCCATTTTGTATATTTACTTTTAAAAAAAAGTCTACTCAGCACATTTAGACTTGAGAGCTTGAAAATAACTGAATCCCGTTTCCTGTTAAGCTCAGGTTAACACCAAATGTAAATGCTATTGCAGGGTTGTACTTACCACAGGACATGAGGACTAGTGTTTATGCATGTCTCAGAGGAAATACTTGCGGTTCAAGTTTCAATGGATGAACGCTTTCATCCTTATGAAATATAGAATGTGTGCCTTCTTTTAAATTACTAAAGATAATAACCGTGATTCTTCAAGCGCTTTGTGCTCTTTCGTTTTTAGAAGTTTTAAACTATGTATTAAATAAAATATGTGCCCTATCTCTCTGGCTTCTGTGTCTCCTATACTATACTATTAGTTAAAAATACTATTAGTTAAAAATCAGAAGACAGAGACAAGTTTTTTCTTTTTAAATGTGGTTAAAAATACATAATAGCAGAGTGAGACTTTCTCACAAAAATACATAATAAAAATGTGCCATCTCAATTGTAAGAGTGCAGTAGTACTCAGGATATGCATATTGTTATGCCTCAAGCCTCTAGGGCTTTCTCATCTTGTAAACTTGGGATTCTACAGCCTCTCAATACTTCCTCTTCTCATCCTCTAGTCCCTAGCCATCACCATTCTACTTCCTGTTTCCAACAGAGTATCCATGCTAGATACATTGCTTAAGTGGAACCATTCAGTATTTGTGGTCCTGCGATTGGCTTAAATAATCACAGTGCTCTCCAGGTTTATTCACGTAGTAGCACACAACAGGAGTGCTCTCTTTTTAAAGGCTGAATCATATTCTGGTGGACATATATACCACATTTTTTAAACTTATTCCTCTCCTGGCACACATTTAGATTGTTTCCCTCTCTTAACTATTGGAAACAATGGTGCAGTAAGGGTGCAAATATCTTTTTAAGATCCTATATTCAATTCATTTGATTATTTACCAATGAGTGGGATCTGCTGGATCCAATTTTGGTAATTTCATTTTTTATTATTTGAGGAATCACCACACTACTGCCCACAGAAGCTATACCTTTTCCCTTTCCTGTCCACAGTGTGCAAAGGTTCCACTTTCTTCACATCCTCACCAATACTTATTTTCTGTCTTGTTTCACCTGAAGTATTCAATCTATTTTTAATTTTCGTAGATCACATAAGGACCCAACTATTTTGTTTTCCAAACAGAAATCCAGTTTTCCCAGCATCATTGGTTGAAGAGACTTGACACTTTTATCAAAGACCATCTAACAATATAGGTGTGGATTTATTCCTAGATTTTCCATGTTGTTTCATTAGTACACATGGCTGTTTTTATTCCTTATTACACTTGTCTATTGCAGTAGGCTTGAAGTATGTTTTAAAGGCAGGAAGCATGAGGCCTCAAGCTTTGTTCTGTTTCTGAGGACTGTTTTGGCTGCTCTGGTACCATTTAAATTACACACAAAATTTATTATTTTTTCAAATTTCTACCAAAAAATCCTGACACTATTATGATAAAATTTTCAGTGACACCATACAACATTTTTCATATTAAAAGACATTTGGGCCTTTTGACATTATTAACCACTCTTTCAAATCCTTAAGCACAAGATGTCTTTCCACTTATTTGTATTACATTTTAATCTTTCAGCAATTTCATGAAGAATATCATAATTCTGTCTTGGTAGGTTGTATGCTCCCAGAAGTTTATCCTTTTATCAAGGTCATCCAATATGTAGGTACACAACTGTTCAGTCTATTGTGATCATTTTTCTGTGTCATCAGTTGAAAACTCCATTTATATAACTGATTATTGTTGCATTTTTTAAGGCTAGCTCAGGAATTATTGATTTTGTTACATTTTCAAAGAATAAATTCAAAATGCCTTTGGGTTTTTTCTGTTTTTCTGTATTTTATTATTAATGCTTTGTTATTTTCTTTCCTCCACCTGCTAACTTTTTCTCTAAAGTTATGGGGTTTTTTTGAAATTTTTTACTCTTAACGTGTCTACTGTTCAAATTTTTCCTAATACTGCTGTTATTGCATCCCATAAATTTTAATGTCTTATGTAAATTTAAGAAATTTTCAAGTTACCTTGTATTTGTGTTGGACTGATTTTTTTCAATAATGCGTTTAATTTCTACATATGTGTTAATTTCTAGTTTTTGTACTATTAATTTTTAGTTTCATACAATTATGGGTACAAAATAGTACAGAGGATTTCCACAACTGCTTCAGATATTGGTAAAAATGATGGAATAAGTATGTTCAAATGAGAGAAATATACTGATAGGAGTTAACAGCAATGTGCCTTTCACTGTAACAAATCTTTTATCCAACAATCATTTTTACCATATAAAAGACTGCTATCAACATAAAAATACTATTTCACAGCCATTATATATAAGTCAGAATGTCATTCTGAAATATCAATAAAAATACAGTGTATTAAATACAGTATTATATACATAAACAAGTAACATAGTCACTAATTATCGCTATTGGGAATCATGTGCTATACATGATTTTATATACTTTTATAAAACTAGCAGTAATTTGTTTACACCAGCATCACCACAAACATGGTAATATGCTGCACTACAATATTACAATGGTACAACACCACAATGAAACTAGAATTTTTCAGCTCCATTATGATTTTATTGGTTCATCTCATGTATGCCATTCATCATTGACAAAAACAGTTATACACCATGTGACTATAATTTCAAATAACCTGTCTTCAAGTACACTGATTCTCTTTTCAGCTTCGTAAAATCTGTTCACCCGACAGCTATTTTTTTCTATTCAGTTATTGTTTGTATTCTTCAGCTCCAGAATTTCTTTTTTGTTCTGATTTATAATTTCTAGCTCATTGTTGGTATTTCAATTTTACTCAACATAATTACATTGTCTGCCTCTGTCTTCTCGTAGTGTACTGACTTAAGATATTTATTTTTAATTATTTGCCAGGTAATTCATAGAGCTTGAGTATTTTATGGTCACATTCCAGAAGTTTTTTTTTAATTATTTGACCTGTGTTTCTGTTTCTTTATGTGGCCTGTTTTTTTGTTACTGATGCGATGTTTGCATTCAAAAAGATAGCTACTCCTAGTCTTTATTGAATTACTTTGCATGAAGTAATCAGTCCAGCTGGATATTCTAGAGGCATCACAAACATTCCATAGACCTCTTCTCAGAGCTTATGTATTTAATTTCAAAATCAGAGGGGTTTTCTGGTTTCTTTTTCTTTGGTGCTGTCACATCTGCTGAGCCCTTTCATTCTCAGAAGCCCCCAGATCCAATGCCACCTTTTCATCTGGACTCCACGTTAGACAACACAGAAAGGAGCCACCTGGTAATCCCAAAAAGCCAGAACACTGACCAAAGAAACATTGCACTGGGCTTTTCTCCTCAACCCTGAGGTGTGCTGGCTCGGGAAAGGGGCTGAACCAGCTTCTATTACATATTTCAAAACAATGGAACCTGGTTTTGAGCTTGGCTAGAACACTATGATTTTGTGGTATATTTCTGGCATTGTCATAAAGGCTTTTATGCACAACGTTGTGCAGGTTATGGTAGGCTCCCTCTCTTTCACTAAACTGTAGTGTCTCTGAGGTGGAACGACCTCTAAAGCTTCCTTTTCCTTCATTTTGCTGACTGGAAACAGATTTGTTTCTGTTACCTCATAAAACATACTCAAGAGCAGTCATCAAGAATTCACAGTAAGAAATTTACTTTGGTGTAGAACAAAAGACACAAAATACCTTACACATCTACCTACCTCTCCATATCCAAATTTTTGTTGTTGCTGCTGTTTGCATTTAAAATATACAAAGACTCTGAATCAGACATACACCCACAAGGTTGCCCTAGAACCTCCTTAAAGGAAAGACAAGAGCTGATAGGCAAAAGTCTATCCTTTTAATTCCTTAGGTGGGTGGTTTAAGGACATAGTCTCTAGGACACCAAAAGCAGCAGGCATCCCCAGCAGTAACGAGCTAAATAGTGCCTCATTGTCCTAGGTGTATCTATGTGACTCTCAGAGTCCCGTAATTCACTTGTCTTGTGGAGGCAGGCAACCTTAAGCTAAGGTGAACATTAAGTAGGGCCTTACAGTATGAGATCCCCCTTTGTTTTGTTTACGAGTACTGGTAGATTTTCTTTCACTAGACTGTAATCCTTTTAAAGATAAAAGGCCTCATTCACATGTACAGTCTCACAATACACATTCATAACTTTTTTTTTCAACATATGCAACAACTTCCCATTGTAGGTAGCCTCGCTATTCCCAAAAAATTTATAATTAGTAATTCCTACAAGCCTGAAAGCTCACCATTTATGATGAAAGACCCCTAAATTAAAATCAATTTTAGTAATGTTTTGTTGCAACATCTTAGTTGCTTTGACCTCATCAAATAAAATTAACATAATAATGCATCCCAAATGTCCATGCACTGATAGCAAATTTATTTTTGAGGGTAATCTTTGTGTTTAGGTGAAAATATGAAAACCAAAAAAACATTTTACTGAACTATAAAATCCTACAAAAACGCTCAAAAATCCACAGATCTATGATAATATTGGGTTACTCCTTCCCATACAAAAATTTTATATACTCCCTGTAACAATCAAACATTTTTTCTGATTTATTAAATAAATTATAATCAAGCCATGAAAAATGCAGTATTAGTATGCCAAAATGACGATTTTGCTTTAAGTAGTACATTTACCACAAAAAGAAGCTCCGATTATGAAAGAAGGCCCAATTCAAAACACGAGAATATAAACATTTGACAATAAGCGGTCTTCTGTAAAAAAGAAATGTAATAGTTCTCAAGAGTTAATGAATTTAATCAATTCTGGAAACACTTGAAATAGGAACATATAGACATCTTTATTTTTAACTAAGATTTTCATTTCATTACCATTACTATATCTCCCTGCTAAGTAACTCTATGGCTTAGCTGCCAGGCATAAATCCAGGACAGGCTGGGAGAGCAGAAGAAAAATGTGACGCAAGATGCTAGTTGGAGCAGGACACCACCTCTGTTGTTCATCTCTCGCAGTGCGTCACCACCAAGTGTTGGCTATGCGTTACACTGTAATTCCTGATCAATTACTACCGAAAACCTTATGTTAGCTAATATCTAGGGTTCTGAATTCAGGGCGTGGCCAACCTGCTGCCAAGATGCCAGGAGAGGCAGCTTGCAGTGAGCTCTCCCAGGAGCATCTGCTCCTCCAAAGCCAAGGCCTCCAACTATCTTCTCTGTACTGCTTTCCTCAAGGACTGATAGTGGCCCTGTGTGGGGTGCAAATCAAGACAAAGTTCCCCCAGGACTATTCACGGAGGCAGAGCTGAGGGTATCAGTCAGGAACTCAAGGCACCTGACTCTGGGGAAGTGCTCTCCTGGGAAAGTGAGTTCTTTCCCTCTAACTAGAAATAATTTGGTGATTATCCTAGCACGGTGTGCAAACTGACAGAAAAGGCATCTCTTACTTTTGAGGGTGCATTATCTCATCTGATATGCTTTAAAATCATATTTAAGTGAATATCTGGATATGTCACACTAATAATTAAATTGATAATTCATATTTATCTTGACAAATTTCTATTCATAATACTCATGCAGAATAGATATATTCAGCATTAATCTCACTTTAATTTTACACATCACCATTCCAAATGCCACCGAAAAGTACTATCCCTAACTGTACAACATTCTAGATACTCCCTGGAGTGAGGATGAAGAAAGACCATCTTGAACACCGAGAAGGGCTCTCACTTACTTACAATGGGAAACTGTCCTTTATTTCTCAAAGCCAAGTACATGCACTACCTTTTAGGTTCCATGAGATTAAAGTTAAGCTCACTTAGCCCAAAAGGGGATGACAGCTTTAATCCAGACCCATCATGGTCATTTATTCTACAAACACAGTCCAGCAATTTCAAAGTTCTGGACCAAATGTGGGGGTTGGGTGGGAGGACAAGATATATTTGAAAAATAAATACCACTTACAAAGCACCAATTTCATCATCTTTATAAACATTATCATACAATCTTCACAATAACCCTGGAGGAAGGTATTATTATCTCTGTTCCACAAAAGAAGAAAATAAGATAATGTAAACAAAAGCAAATGGAAGGCCATCTCTCAATGTCTGGATTCTCACTGGAAGTCCTTATCCACTCTAGCATCCACTACCAAGATCCTCCAAATTTCAGGAGAGAAACAGTGTAGCTTAGAATGGGGGCTAGGTTACCATTCTACAATCAGATATGATATATCTGGAGGGTAAGGAGGTAGAGTTGGAGGAAATGCATGTACATATGTAAATGCACCAATTTTTCAAACTGGTTGTTTTTATTACATATCACAAATGCATACCAAAAATTTTTTAATTATCAAAAAAGATACATCTCCACACCACGAGAGTCTTCTATGCTCTACAACAACCCTAAAGGAACACTCGTGCCTAGATCTACTGGGAACCCCAAAAGGAATGTATGATTCAGTTTATGCCTTTTTTCCTGAAAAAAAAGTGCACATACCAAGTACATCTATGTTACAGGTCACTATGACGAGGCTAAGATGACTGACGGAATGGGCATAAATAGCACCACAAAAGGTACCTCACACACAGGAAGAGCTCAACTAAACCCACCCATTGCTTTCAGAAATTGCCACCAATCTTCAACATTGATGTTCTTCACATTTTTTCCTCAAAAAAGTTTTAAAGATAAAAAGCTATTGTTCACCGTCAGATAGTCTGAAACTAAAAAAACACCATTTTAATCAAATGTATAAGTACTTGCATTCAACCATAAATTATTTATGCAAACAATTTTGAAACACAGCAAACAGATCTAAATGCTGAATGAAAAGCAGTATGTAATGCCATAGTATCAACTACATAAATTCTACGCAAGTTGAACTACCCAAACTCTGTGCAAGTGCCGAAGGGCTACAGAGGGCTACACTTCAAGGAAGGAAAAAAAAAGAAACATAAAAACAGTTTACTAGCCAGGTCTGGTGATACAGCACTCAGGCAGTCTGAGACAGGATGATCACAAGATCAAGTCCAGCCTAGGCAACTTAGTAACTTAGTAAGACCCTGTCTCAAAATCAAAAAAATAAAAATTTAATTAAAAATAAAAATGAGCTGGGGATATAGCTCCTTATCAGCACACGGGGCTAAATCCATCTGATTGATCTAAGCAAAATCAATCTACTCTGGAGGAAATAAAAACTCTCTTCATACTGTTTTTTTTTCAATTAGTGTGCTTTAAAATTATTTTATAAAATATCAGCTATTATGCCTAACTTAGTGAGCATGTGTAAGAAAAACGAAGACATTGAGTCTACAGTGCAGGAATGAAGGTAATCTATCCCCTCCAAAAGAATATCGATAGGTATACTCTCTTCCTCCAAGTCCCTTACAATCCACTATAAACAACATAGTTATAAATTGTGTTTCTGAGGTAACAAGCTTCACAATGGTAATGTTAAAAAAAAAAAAAAGACAGGCTTCAGGAATGAAGGAAAGCAAAGAAAAAGAGTCCAAATCCTGTTAATATAAAATATTTGAACATCCTTCCCCTCTGAGCAAGGTTTCTCTAAGTGTGGTCCTGGGACCACTTACCCCAAACTCATACAGGACAGGATCCTTTTGAAAAACAGACCCCTGCAACCTCCATTAGCATGATCCCCTGACCTAAAGAACCTGGAATCTATCAAACAGGCATGCAGTTTGCTTTTTGTTTTTTAAACGCAAACTCCCCTTGTGTTTTTACACACATAAAATTTAACAAATATTGATCCACAGACATGTTAATCAGAAAAAGCAAAAGTCAATTATTTTCAGAGAAAATAAAAGCAAAATAGAATTCTGTATCGGTGACTAAATCACTAATAGTTCACAACTTCCACTCAAACAAGTCAGAGTCAGATATAGGGAGCAGAGAGCCTGCAAATCTCTTTCCTTCCTAAAACAAAAACCTTTCTAGAAAAAAAACTTTTGCAAAATGTATCGCGAGCCTATGAACGTCGATGTTTCTTACACCCAAAATTTTAACGGCAAGCACTTTCCTAGCAGAATAACCAAAGATGCACAGGTGGTTTTCTAGCCCTTACAATCCAGGAGCTACTTCTAGACCCATTTTAGAGATGAGAATATCTGAGGCTCAAAGAAGTTATCAACATCTCCCTGGCCAAAGAGCTAAACTGATGGTGCCAGGGCCTGAATCCTTGGTGGTATGAGTACGAATGAGCTCTTCCCACTGTCTGGAACGTTCTCAATTATTGTAACATTTAACCAAAGTATGCTCTATCGTGAAAATGATAAAGACATTTGAAATCATGTTCAATAATCTTTAATGAAACAAAATGCCCATGATAGAAAGCTCAGCTAAAAAGAGGAGAGGTAAAACCCCACTGTAGAACTTAAGTCACCCGAGGGGAGGAACCACATTTATCTTGGCTTCATCTGCATCTCCAAAGCTTAACATTGCACCTGACATATGGCAAGAATAAAATGCATCTTGCAAAAATATATTATGTGTGGGCATAGTTTTTTAAAGACCAGGAAAAAAATTCCCAAAATATCAGCACATTGTGCTGGATTTTAAAGTAAGGAATAACTTTTGGTTTTTCATTTTTTATGTATCTACTTGTACTTTCATATATCCTACTGAAAGTTTGTCTTACTTTTTAAATTGAGGGAATAGAGGCAAAGACTAGTTTTCACACCTTGTGTTTAAGCACCTTCCTCTACAAGAAGAAGCAAAGAGAGGTCCTTAAGCTCCAGGTCACCTGAAACTGCGGACCACAGTGTGGATGGGGTGACACTACCTTACAGATAGCCATGAACACTGCCTTCTTACCTCGCCATAAGAAGAAACAGGATGTTACACTGGTGACGCATAAAAAAATCTTTTCATCCCCTAGAGTCATTAATCATAGGCTAGTGCAGGAAAGGGCATATAAATATGTGACATCTAAAAGTGCTCCCACTAGTGGTTTTCTACGTTTTAGACAATGCTCTGGATTATAGCACCAAAAGGATTAAAAATCAAATGGGGTGGCTTCTGCAGGGTAACAAAAACTTCTTGTCAAGCTCATCCCCACACAGTGCAAAAGCTACTATAAATTAGCATTAAAACTGTGCTTGCCCCTGGTAGCTTACTAAGCACTTTATGTAACAGAGTATCTATGTTTACCATCACCTCATGCATTTTTTTAAAATGAGAACTATCTTAAAACAAATGGAATAAACTCAGGATGAGCCAATGGGTACATTTTATTAGCTCCTCATTCTCAATAATTTCAAAAAGCAAAACATGGCATAAACTTGAAAATAATTCTATCAAACGGACTCCAAAATGACTTCATCCTCTGAACAAATTCTAGCTTTCTTGGCTGGAATACAGTGACCAATCAATACGAAGCCAAAAGTGCAGAAGCTCAAACTATACTGAACCAATCAATTTTTTTAAAAAATCAGAGATAGTGGAAGAAGACGGGACATAAAAAATGGCTCAAAGTAACAAAGAACAAAATGGGTGTTTGTGTTTTATCATGTAATCTGTGGTGAGTAACACACCTGACATGGACAAAGCAAAAGCAACGGGAAAGACAGTCTCAGGGACCTGAGGCTGAGCTGCTGTCAGCATCAACAAGGCCGGGGCTTCGGCAGCGGCAGCCCCAACTGGTCCTGGTTCTAAATGAAATGGCAAGATGAAACAGCTGTAGACGGTGAAAAATGTTCTCTCTTTGGGACTTAGGTTTAATTCTGAATGTGCTAAGAAGGGAATTCTACCTATATATAACCATGGCCCCTCCCCTAAAAATTAAATTTCTAGGTCAGATAAGCTGTGGCTTTCATCCTCACTTAGAATTGTGGGTCACAGTATTCCTCTGCTCTGCCTACCCTAGGGAAACTATGAGTTGAAACACTCAGCATCCAATCTAACCCTCTCTTTACTTGTGTATTTCAAGAAAAAGGGGAAGGAAAGAAGACACATTCCCAAAGTCTCTTGCAAGAAAACAATGGCCAAGGAAACACCGATCTCTCAGGGGACAAAAGTCTTTGTCACATGAAAAGAAAAAATCTGGAATAGAAAACAATTTTGGTCCTTCTCGTTTTTCTCTGCTCAGTCCATAAATGCAACTCGAAAAACCATCACAGCCATGCTGTGAGATTAAAAAGTCACAGGCTGAAGATGGTAAAGCAACATGCAGGGAAGATGCCACACTCCTTAAAGGTGCCTCAGGAGCTACTGAGGCCCGGGACACTTAGCCCCAAATGCACAATCGGGTGAGGAAACAAATTCCTGGCTTATATAAACTCTTCTGTGTTAGATAATCAATGTCTTGATCACCACCCAATGCATTCCTACCTATGAAAGTCATCAGTATAACCAATCTCCCTACCTATGTTTAAACTTAGCAATTTAACCAAAACTCCATGACCTTTCACAGATATTTCCCAAATGTGTGTACAATTACCCAGTTCCACTACCTGCTCTGGAGTACACGGCACAGCTGTAGAGGTCAGTACAGGTGGCAAAGCATGAGCCTCACACCAACTCATCTGCCTAAAGCCCTTAATCTCTTCACTGCCAAGCCGCACAATCTCTGAGGAGTTTTTAATTAGCACATAAAACAATTTCACCTTTAATTTCTCCTCTGTGCCCTAACAAATCTTCTTGTACTCTTTTAGGAAGATTTTCGTTAAGAAATAAACAGCACCCGGCCAAAAGGAAGGACTCACAGGGGCTTTTTTAAAAAGTAAAAGACCAAGCAAATATTTCCTTCCTTGTGTTTTGAAATCTTCACCTACTTCGTGGGAGAGTACTGCTGCTGCTGCCGTTGCTGTCCCACTGCTTTCTAAGGATCATGGGCCTGGGATAAACGATGTATATTCATCCCCTTATTCAGGACACACACCATCACCATCAGGTGGGACCACTGTATTGTATTCCCCATTTTTCAGCTAAGCAAACAGAACATATTGGCTCCTGTCACAACATTTACTTTGAAAAAGCCTCTCTCTGGACCTCGATACATGACTCAAGTTCAGAGCAATATATGTAATAACTCAAAGAGAGATTAAGTGATTCTGTCGCTAGTCTCTCGTAAAAATATCCAAAGTGAATGGCTCATGACCATACAAATTAAAAAAAAAAAACTCAGCAAGAAAAACTGAAATCAGAGAGGGTCAGAAGCCCTCATGCCCTAAGCAAAATCTAGAATTCCAAGGTCACATCTAGTGAAGCTTTATTCAGTACTTATCCACCTGCTCAAATGCTAATAGACCGGACACACTGCAATACTTAAATAGCTGTAATCATTCATTAATCACAAAATCATCATATCTACTTTCCAAAGGAACTTGATTTTCATTTTTAATTGTTTTACATTATAGTTTATAATGAATGTTATGATTTACTCAATGTTTCCTACTGAATAAATTATTGTCTGGCCAAGAATATGATATTTTACAGACATCTGTTTTTCTTTTAATTGTCACAACTACCTAAGGATTTAAGAACTGTTATTAACACAACTTTTGAGAAATGGAGATGCATGTAATAAATTTTCTCAAGATCCCTATTCAATGATAACCCGAAGACTCAAATCTAGATCTGGCCCAGAGCCCTGTGCGCTTAACCAGGAAGCTTGGTAGACTTATTTGACTTATTCTTACTTTTTCTTATCCTGGATCAAGCATTGGCTAGAAAGTTCCACTCCTTCAAGCTTTACTCTTTACCTTCATTTCCATGACTACCTCATTTTCAAATAATTTTACTTCATATTTTCTTCTTCTCCCACAACAATGGCTAAGAAATTATTACCTATTAGACAAATCAACAGTCAAATTCCACTGAAGGTTTTTGGATTAAAGAGGTAACTCTACTATAGATACTTTCAAGAGCAATCAATGTCCCAGTTCTGCTTAGTCCGTTGTAAAAATGTAACATGTTTTTCAAAGTTTGCAACAATATGGAAAACCCCAGCAGGTACGAATCTCCCTTCATGTGAACCAGCCATCTTTTCCTACCCCCAAAAGTTCTATCTTTGCAGAAACACAAAGGATTCAAAACTTGTAAAATGCTTATGTTTCTAAATTTTATTTAGGAATTTCTAATTTTATAGCAAATATATGTTTTGATGTAAAAAGAAAATACTAATATAAAAGTCCTATATTATATGGGAGCCTCAGTACTCCGACAAACACCAAAACTATATCTAACTGTCCTGACCCAATTATTTCCTACTTCTCTCATACTTTCATCTGTATACTCTTCTTTCCTTTTTACAAATCGTAACTCATACTGAATTAAATGAGTCAACATTTCTTCTCTCATATGAGACATGAAATCTGACTTTTGAAGAGCAATATTAAAGAAGTTAAAAAAGATATTCCTTTACCACTAAAAATGTTATCAATGGGACGGGGGGGCTGGGTAAATAGTTCAGTGGTTAGAATGTTTGCCTAGAAGCACAAGGCCCTGGGTTCAGTTCCCCAGTAGTACATACACTGGGCCTGGGGGCACATGCCTGTTATCCCGGCACTTGGGAGACTAAAACAAGATTACTTTTTGTTTGATGCCAGTATGGGCTACATAAGTTCAGGACCAGCTTTACCTACAGAGTGAGAATCTCTCTTCAAAACAAAACAAAAATGCGATCCATAGTATTTATGCCAAGGTTGACCATAATCATCAAAACCCTAAAGTAAATTCAAAAGTAAGTTCCTTTTTTAGAAAACCATTAACTAAAATCAATTATATCACAACAAAAATGACATTCTTCATTATTGTTCAGGTTAATAAACCAAGAAAAGGACAAACTAGTGATTTTTACCCAGTTTTGATCTGTTGGCTTTCACGTTGTATGTTAACTATTTTAGGATTCAGTAATCCTCTCAGAAAGGTGTTTTTGTTTCTTTGATTACTACCCATATTTTAACCTCAGTGAATTTTTGGTCCATTGCGTACAAGAATTTCTCTACTAAAAAAAAAAAAAAAAACACCCATTAAAGATTAACTTGCCCCCAGGACAGTCTCTCTGAAAACAAATTCCAAGCATTATAATCACCAATTTACACTCTGAAGACTTCAACAAAAGTCTTTACTTATCCTGACTAAAATTGGGTAACTGCATACATTTTGAGGCCATTGTAAAACAAAAAATGGCAAATCCAAATTCATAGCAATCTGAAATCCAACCAGACAAATACAACCTCTACTTGACCTTTTTCAGATGAAGTTTTCCACCAAAAAAAAAAAAAATCTAACTGTATAAGAGTGTTGACCTGCTACACTTCCTAACCTTGGTTTCTATCTATTTTACTTCTGCTATTATGAAGCTGCAAAATTCTTCTGGTCCTCATCTATTCAGAGTATGTCATAAATTGTGGTAGGCACTGGAAATCATCTTGAAAACATGGTGTAACATTTTAATAATAAACTGATAATTATGAGGCTATTATCATTTGTCAACACTGTAGCAACTTTCAACTTATTCATAAGCATTACACTTTCCATTCCCACAAAACCTTAAGGAAAAGGCCAATATTAACCCTATTCTGCTAATGGGACAACTGCAGTAGAGAGGATTTCTCTAGGTCCCAGGTTTGACCAATTCCAGTATTTCCATTTACATAACCACCTAGTGTAAAGCAGTAAGAAACACGATTACTACATCTGGCTCAAAAACTAGTCTAATTCCTCCAAACATGGTGGGTCAAGAGAGTTAGACCCTGAGAAATGTGCTCCATAATGTGCTCTGATATACTGCTCACCAGTTTCTGTTGTCAAATATGCGCAAAGCTTACTGTCATAAGAGGCACTTCATTTACAGGAAACTCTATGAGTTGACACTACATCCAATATTTATTTCCAATTATGACCAATATATATTTCTATTATATGTAAGTTGCTGAAGGAATGTTAACTCTGTAAAGATTTTTGTAAAAGAAAATTTATCAAGGGGGCAATCCACTCTGGACCCCCTCCTAGACATAGGGAGCTTTCGCACCTTTGTCCTTTCTTTTTCATTAACGACCTATCACTCTACAAAAAAAAAGTTTGTCAATTTAAGATTACAAAGCAATTTTAAACCATCTGAAGTCCAAATAACATCCATACAAAGGGACAGCCTTCAAATTTTAAAAAATCTCTCACCATGTTTCCACTGTACTCAGTATAAATAAGTTACCTCAAGAAAAGAAATTCACTTCTAAGGCTCCGGTCACATGTGACTTCCCAGAAGCTAACATCACCGTCATTGTCTGTGCACACATAGGGCAGATAAGGATGATATATCAAAGATCCTACTATTAAAAGAAATTAAAATCTTCACCTCACCCCCAATTTATGTAAAAAATAAATTCAACATCTGTGGAAAATGATGAGCATGTGTTCTTATCGCTTCCATCCACTCCCCAACACAGATTTAATATTTCGTTTTATAATCTGAAATAAGCAAAAGGAACCACGGAATAAATGGAAACTAAGACGGGTTACTAAAACGGGGAGGCTTCAACCTAGAAATCCCTGCGTAATATTCTCACTCGCACAGTTCATCACAGCAGGAACTCTCCTAGAAAATTACATCATTTGAGGAGGGAAACACGAGAACATGAGGATGTTTATCAATACAAGGAACCAACGAGGGAGACGAGTTTGTAGCACATCCAAACACGCCTGCCAAACACTATGTGATTCCACCAAGTTACCGTTTCGGAAAACACGCTGTTCCATCTTAACACAACCTGCCTAAATGTTCTAAAACACCGCCACATTTCCACAGAGGGCTAACTTGGTTCCACACTTGCATGCGTGGGCTGATCAAGTCAAAATGAGCTCTAAATGCGCCACAGAAGAAAGTTTAGAAGACTCCAGTCCTTTGCTGACAAAAAGACGCCAGCTGCTGAATCTTCACTGCCCTCCCTTAGCGAAACCAGCGCCTGGTCCTCCTCTCCACGGGAGTCAAACTGCCTCATTTATCTCTTTGGAGGGGGAACCGAGCCACACGGGTGGCTACAGTTAAGTTAGTAATTAACACTTAAGGAGGGTTAAATGACCTTGGATTTTTTTTTTTTTTTTTTTTTTTTTTTTTTTTTTGCGTTCACTTCAATCCTCGTACTATAACGTAGCATCTGTTTCCAGTCCAGTGCGGTGAAAGCTTTCCTTCTTGGGAAAGTCCCTGAGAAACTTTAGAGTTAAAAGAAGAAAAATCCCAAATTGTTTAAGACGAAGTCAGACACTCAGCATAGAACGATTTTATGTACCGAATGTAACTCACGATGTATTTTTATAAGCCAGTCAGAGGATCTACACACACTGTCCTCAAACACAGCCGCCCTGGCCCGACCCCATCCCCACGTCCGACTACGGGGAGGCGGCGGGGGCTCCGTCCGGAGCCCTGCATCTGCAGAGGGTTTCCCAACAGGGGACGGGCCCCTCGGCTGGAGGAAGCGGATGCTGACAAGCCGGGAGAGGGGGACAGACACGAAAGCGACCGAGCTGGAATGCGCGGCCGCCACAGCGGGAAGCCACGCGCGCCCCGCGCGCCCCGGGACCCAGCCCAGGTGTCGGGGCGCAGCTGGCATCGCCAAGTCTCAAGCGGCACCTGGGCGCGTGGCGGCCAACTCTGGGCCTCGGGCGTCGCTGAGCCGCTCACGTCAAGGTCCCCGGCGCCCAGAGATGTGCGGGGCGAGCGAGGGTCCCGGGACCACGCCACCCCCGCCGTCCCCCGCGCTCCGCGGCTCGGGACGCCTACCTTGTAACATGGCTTCAAGTTTCTTTCTGTCCACGCGGAAGCGCTCCTCGCTCCACTCGGGGCTGGGCAGCTGCGCCGCCGCCACCAGGTCGTCCTCGGAGCCGGGCACGGGCGAGTCGGTGCTGCGCTCGCTGTTGGAGCCGGGGTCCGACTGCGCCGCCAGGTAGCCGGGCTCGCCCTGCGCGGCCATGGTGGGCGCGCGGCGCTCGGTCCCCGCCTGTGCGGCCGCCGCCGCCTCCGCTCGCCCGCCGGACTGGACGCGCGCGCCGCGCCGCGAGGCTAGCTCGTGCCCCGGCCGCCGCCGCCGCCGCCCCCGCCGCCGCCGAGCCCCCGGCGCATCCCAGCCCCGGGCGCCGCCCCCGCCGCCGCCCGCCGCCCCGGGTCGCCGGCCGGGTCCCGGGCCAGCGGCTGCGCCTCCCCCCGCCAGCAACGCCCGCGCGGAGTGAGCGCGCCGCGCCGCCCGCGCCTCCATCCGCCGGCCGGCGCCCCCGCCCCGCCCGCGCCCCGAGCCGCGCGCTCATTGGCCGGCCGGCCACGGGGCGGGCGGGGCCGCGCCCTCCTCGCGCGCGCACACTCCCCACGTACGCCCGCGTTGCCTGCGCTGAGCGGAGTTCTGTGAAGTCGGCCCGTCCCGCACGTGGACGCCCCGGCTCCCCAGCCGCGCCTCACGTTCGAGCCCGGCCCGCGCCGGCACGAGGCGCGCCGCCTGGCCCCGTTCTCCCGTGTCTGTGCTTCCAGATAAGACCCCCCCCGCCCCGCGTCCCACGCTCATTGTCCTCCTGCAGGCACGTTCCGGGTTCCGGCCCAACACACCCCGAAGGGTGCGCACCCCGTCTCCTGTGCCGGTACCCCGCTGCACCCTGAAGCACAACTCCGGTCTGTGCCACAGGCTGGCACTGGAGAGGGCAGAGAAGCCGTGGACAAAAAGCCATGGCCGCTTTGGCACGCCTCAGTGTGGACAGAACTTGCGAGTGTCTCCATACTAAAGGTTCACCCCAGGGACCTCTGCTCTCAGCGCGCCTGCAAGTGTCACGAATATGGACAGCAGATTCTCTTATTTTTCATGAAAAAAAGTTTATCTTTAATGGAACGAGTAAGGACTCGATTTCTTTGTGGACCCATGACTTTTCAGGAGAAGAGTCAGGGAAATGAGCCGGTAGTCTGCTGGACCTGGCTGGCATCTGGGTATGACGGTCTGGTGTGGCCCTGGTGGTTCCTGGCTGTCCTCATGGTCCGCCTCTCACAGATGAAGGCAGGTGACCTCTGGTCCTAACCAGCCCACTCTTGCTTCTCTCAAATTGGGTGTGACCGGAAACAGGCCTCTTGCAATGCTATTTTTAAGCTCATGCAGATTCATACCTCCTTTTGTGATCAAGACAGAAAGTTGTTTTGTTGTTTTTCGGTTTTTTTATTCTTGGAAGGAATTTGGAGGTGGAGGTTTGTCACTGTGCCTCAAAGAGAAGCTGACTGGCTTCCTTGTGGGGCAATCTGTATCGCTGTCACGAGTAATCATGTGTTATATTCAAGATAAATTAAAATTCTCATGGGCCCAGTGCCCAGTTATTAAGAGTCGACTCGGTGCGGGGCACGGTGGTATAATTTACAGCGGAGGAGCCTGAGGGAGGGTAAGGGGTATGAGCGAAGTCACACAGTGGCAGAAAATGGAGCCCTAATCAAACCCAGGTCTCCGTGTCCCAGGTGTCGTCTCCCCAAAATCCGTCCCTGCTGCACGCTCCTGCTTAGAGTGGCCCCTGATGGATTTAAAAACAGGTGCTCAGGATACCTGCTTTCACCCACCACCATGCATTCCTGTTCTAACTTGTTGCTTTCTGTAATTGATTGTTCTGCCAGGTGCTAGATTTACACTAACTAGGAGCATCCCCACCACCCTCCATGAATAATGTTTACCACGTTTTTTCTGTCAAAAATATTCCCAAAAGTATTATTAGTATGTGTTTGCAAGAGATAACAGTTACACACATCTTTGGGAATCGGGGCCTATACATATCACATCGTAATCATTTTTACTTTCCTTTCTCCTTCCCACTGTTGTTTCTCCCTTTTCCATATCCCCTTCCCTGCTCCACAAAAATCTCTCTTCTTGTTTACCATCATTCTTTTATTTTGTTCTTTTATTTATATTTTAGGTTTTTCATTACCAAAACCATCCAGCATTTAACCTTCCGGGCTTAATTAACTTCACTAAGCATAACAATCTCAAGGTGCATTCATTTTCCTACCAATTAGTCAAAAAAAAAAAAAAATTCGTTGGGATCCTACTGTGTTCTAGGCACTCTGTGAGGCCCTAAGAATACTGAGCAAGGACAGACACAATCTTTGTGCTCCTGGAGTTGACATTCTCGTGGGAAAGATAGAAAATTGGCTAAAGAAACAAAACACTCAGACAAACATAAAGCTGACTCTGTAGTAATTAATACAAACAGGAGACCCAAGATACGAGGGGGGAAACCTTGTCATGGAATAACTAGATTCGGTCAGAGAGATGAGTGGGGCTTCTCAGAGAGACAGAAGAGGAAGAAAAGAGAGAAAGACAGACAGACTCAGCACTTTGGGAGGGTAACACAGGAAAATAACAGCATCAAGTCCAGCCTGGGCAATGCAGCAAGGCCCTGTCTCAAGTACACAATAAAAAGGAGTTGGGGACTGGAGCTCAGGGTGGAGGCCCTGTGTTCAATCCGTGGTACGAACAACAACAGTAACAAAAAAGACTCTGGAACTAAGAACAAACTTAAAGAATTAATAAGGAACTGCAAGAATAGCACAGGTTAAAGTGCTTGTCTAGCAAGCACAAGACCCTGAGTTCAATTACCCGGCATCACATAAGCTGGGTGTCATGGCATACACCTGTAATCCCAGCACTTAGGAGGCTGAAGCAGGAATATTGCAGGGAGTTTGAGTCCAACCTGGGCTACATAGTGCATAGTGAGTTCAAGACCAGCCTGAACTACAGCACTTATCTCAAAACAGAAATGAAAGAAGAAAATGAAAGAATATGAATGGAAAACTCATCCTATTATGTGATTATAAAATCCATGAAGGCAGCTGTTAACATTTTCATCACTTTATAGTAGAATAAACTGAAGCACAAAAGGTAAAATGACCTACCCAAGTTTCTCCAGCTGTGTAAGTTGTAGAATCAGGATTTGAACCAGGGAGACTCCTTTGAAAATTAAATAGGTGCTGTATGCTTAACTAGTAAACTACATTGATTCTCATTCATTGACTTTCGACGAGATTTCACAAGTACAGACCTTAAGCATGAGGCGGCAATGCTCAGTTCATGGGGTGGAGGGAGAGAAGTGAATATGCCTAGTATGAGAAAATAAGAAATTAGATAATGCTGAGAAAAGAGATGCAATTAAGAAGTACAGCATGTAAGCACTATCGACCAAATTAAGGATTTTTTTTTTACCCTCAGAATAAAAGGTAACTAAGAGCTCTAGGTAAAGGATGATATACTTAAGATTTGCATTTAAAAAGATGACAGCTGCTATCAGTGGGAAACAGGTTGAGGGGCAAGGAGAGAAATGTTTGGACCAAATAAGACCCTAGGGGGAAGCTTGATCATAGATGCTGGTGCATACCTGCACATTCAAGATGGAGAGATATGAGAGAGTTTGAGAAATACTTTAATGGTATCTTCACTAAATTGGTGTTGGATTGGATATGGGGTGGGGGGAAGAATGGCTGTGGGGTTCTGGCTAACATAACCAGGGAAAGATCGGTGCCATTAACTGAAACAGGGAACACTTGGTGGGGGGGGTGGGGGGCAGTGCAGAATCATGAAGTGTGTCTTAGTTGCTTTCTCACTGCTGTGACAAAATACATGACATCCACAGCTTCAGACAACAGAGATTTATTGAGCTTACAGTTTCGGAAGGTCTCACACAGTCCATTCGGGGGCAGCCATCAACGGCAGAAGTACATGGCAGAGGCTGCACAGCTGCTCACCCCATTGCGGACAGAAGCCAGAACAAGCAGGAGCAAAGTGAAGTCTGCAGACTGGCTGAAGTAGAGATTTCTCAGGAGGAAACTGTAATAATGTTTCTTCTTCCTTCCTTTACTTAGTTCAGAGCTGCCAGTTGTTCCTCTCCACACACACAGTGGGGGCCCTCTCCCATTTCCTGGTCCACAAGTCAATAACAAACACCAAAATTTCTGCCTGGGGCACCTCCAATCGCAACAAGTTGACACAGTCTTGCCAGATCAAACCCCAAGCACCTCCCTGCCAAGCCCTACTTCCCAATATCAGAGTTCCAAACACATGCAGCTTTTGGAGGACTCTCAAGATCCAAACATAGCAAAGTGAAATTGAGCAGGGTGAGTATGAAGCAAGTAAGTAATTGGATATGTGGACTGGAATTTAGTAGAGATCTTCACTAGCGAGAGAAAAAAATCTGCTGTTTGCTTACAGGTGGTAATTACTGGAGAAGAGTGAAGAAAAAGGAACTAAGGAAAGGATCTTTTTAAAATTGTGACCATTAGGGATTAAGTACAGAACAGCATAAAATAAAAGGAGATAGGAGCAGCAGTGAGATAATGGGGGAAAAAAAAGTCTTCTCATGCAAGTGCAGGAAAAAAAAAAATTGATCATCCTTGTACAATAAGGGAGGTCAACATTTTTTATACATGTCACTGAGACTTTAACAAGAAAGCCAGAATAGAAGTCTGGACTGGCCTCATTCACTCATTCCAGAGTGAGTGTGGCTACGGAAGTGAGAATTGAAGACAACTCCTAAAGAATAGGAGTTTATTTGGCTGAGAGGTGAGGAAGAAATCATTAAGGGAAGGATGATGCAGGTAGAGGGAGGGATGTATCTTTTATTGGTTGGTTGGGTGATTGACTTAATTTTTCAAGTTTGAGCGTGTTTAACAATGCCTACAAAAGATTCAGTTAAACAAAACTGAGTATTCCAAAGAAGGTCAATATTACAGGACAAAACCCAAGCAGAGGGGAAAACAACTCACCAAATGAAGAGATAGGCACAAATGCAGGCCCACTTGTAGGTTTCATTTCAAGAACACAAGAGAATTCCCACCTTATGGCCTCAATTTTCCCAGAAGAGTAAAAGTCAAGGTTATCTACTAAGAGCATGTGGGAAAAAGAGCTGTCAGATTTGAGGAAAGAGACTTTTGTTTTGCCTTGCTTTTTTGAGACGTTTATTATTTTTTTCTGTTTGATCGAGACAGGTCTTGCTCTCTAGTTCATGCTGGTCCTGAACTCACTTTGTAGCCCATGTTGGCCTCAAATTCACAGCAATTCTCCTGTCTCAGCCTCTTAAGTGCTGGGACTCTAGGTGTGTGCCCTAGTTTACATGGTGCTAAGGAATCAAACTCAGGGCTATGTGCATGATAGGCAATTGCTGTAACCACTATGTCCCTGAAAGATTTGAAAGTAGCTTTTGCATCTGTAAGAAGATGAATTGATCTGTTGAGATTCCAGCTGATGTTAGTAATCATAAATATCTAATGGAAGTATGATGTTCTTCCTGTGATTTTCTCTAATAGAGCTAGCTCAGCTTTGTGGGTGTAAAATGGAGAAAATGCAAGTCTTTCCAGCCGGATGCAGTGGCAGGAGCTAGAAGGCATCAAGGCACTGCTTAATGGATAACAATTTCAAAATTAGAAGTTTGTACCCAGCAAAACTATCAATCCAGTGTTAAGTTAAAGCTTAACCTTAGGTTATAAGGATCTCAAAACATTTGTTTTTTATACCTTGTCTAAAGTAACTGCTGAGGATTGTGTGCCACCAAAATAAGAGATGAAATCAAGATGAAGATAAAGCCTAGACTGGGGAAAGTAAAAGATCTGCCACAAGATAGAGTCAGAGGGGTTTCTCAGGATGATAGTACATAAACTCAAATTGGAGTAGAAGTCTCAAAGGTGAGATGTATCCTAGATTAAACATTCAAAGCATATGAACATATTTAAAGTATGTGTAATATTCAAACTATATGACTATATTCAAAGGAGACTTAGGTATTTGGTGAAAACTTTGGGAATAATTTAATGATTGAATGGGCTAGAGATGGTGCTCAGAGTTTCCATGCTTCTTTAGCACGCACAAGACCCTAAATTCCAACTCCAGCACCATAAAATAAATAGTAATTGGTTTATAAAAAATTATGGCACACAAAAAGGAAATTACTAACTGCAAGAATACCGAAATATGCAGAAAAATTCATCAAAGTAAGCAGCCATGACTAGTATCTACATACTTATGATGTAAACTATGAACATTGATCTAACCTACATTCAAACACAACTTTTTATATTGAGAAATGTGCACCTGTATTGTAGGGACTCTGTATGTGCAAGAGGGCAAAGATTGTAAAACAGAAATAAAAAGACAACACATCCCTGGTGGAATGGCAATAAATAATAGTTAAAATTCTTTACAAATTAAAAAGCAACAATATATGGGTGTTTTATGGAGATACAGAAGTAAAAATAAAATCAAGCAAAAAGTTTTGGAAGTAGTTGCCTGTAAAAAACAGGAAGTGGGGGAGGGAAGACATATGATACTTTGTTTTTTGTATAAGTCTTCTAGAACAATTTAATTCTTTAAACCATATGGGTACATAATTTTAATTTTAGAAAAGCAAGTAAAATAGCACATGCTTACTGAGATGAAAATAAATAGGAAAACCATGAATTCATGACATCTGAATCTGGTGCTTTTGTCTCAAAAATTAAACCAGAGTTTAATTATAAAATAGTATATAATACAAGTAATATATATATATATATATATATATATATATATATATATGTAATAGTGCACATGTGCTTTGTTTTTATCTTTTCATTTCATTCGAGAAAAGAATACTTTTTAGTCCAAAGTATACGAATAAACAGATGCCAAGTAAACAGTTGTGTGGTTTGGTGACAGGGTCTTTCTGTATTCCAGGCTGGTTCTGAACGCACTATGTAATCCAGGCTAACTGAAAATTCACAGCAATCCTCCTGCCTCACCCTCCCAAGTGCTGGGATCACAGGCATGCATCACCTTACCCAGCTATTACATGATGCTGGGTGACCAAACGCAGGGTCTCCTGTTTTGGAGGCAAGTGCATTAATCACTGAGATACACCTCTAGCTCTTATGTAGTTTTTTTTTTAATGGTGTAAATTTTTATCAATCAAAAAAAGAAAAAAATCACTGGAAAAATTTTAGATCCCAGAGATCGTCAAGTCTTAATAAAATATGAAAATCCAAAGGAGCTTTTTAGATGAAGCAGATATCAACACTATCTTATCTCTACTTTAGGCATATACTTCTAACCATGATCAGTAGAAACTTGATGAAAAAATATTTCCTCAGGAAATATTTTAATGGAAAACGGGATGGGATTCTTTTCTAGAATTCTTGATCTCTCTGCATTAGTTTTTGCTCAAGCAAAATGCAAAACTGTGGATTCTGAACATAAGCATTTCTTCACAGTTTCAGGAAATGATATTAAAACTGTTTTTCTATTTTAATTCAAAACATTGGCCTGTCAATTATTATGTTTGAGTAATCTCAGCATATGGCCAGCTATTAGTCAATTTAATGTCCTGCAAAGCTCGGAGCAGGCTTCTACTTGGCTCTCCCATCCTGTTCTCTTGTACTTAACAATTCAATGGTGGAGAGCTCTTAATAAACCCTGTTCTAGCCCTGCTCTCCCATCTCAAACTCATGTCAAGCTGTTCCTCCAGCCTGCAGATTTGCTCCACTATTGCCTTGGCAAACCCACCACCATGCTTATTTAGGTTCTCTTTATCTTTTGTTTCTAGGGAATACTGTATTTATTTCCATGAAAGGAGTTATTTTTGCATTTGTTATCTCTGTCGTCATCATTTCCACCCTTGTTGTCATTGCCATGACATCACATGTCTGATGTCTAAGTTCCTAAGGCAGGAAGCATGTCATTTTCATCCTTTTGTCTTCAGCATCCTGCAGTTGCATGGTAAAGGTTAATGAACATTGAACTGTGCTCCTAGAAGCATGTTTAGAAATTAACTTGTGATATAATTGGAAAACTATGTTACCATTATTCATCATTTTAAAAAGTTAACACTGCTATGCCCAGAATTAAAGACAGCAGGTGAGCAGCACTTGCTTCTCAATTTGCAGCTGAGGAAACGCCCTGGAAAAAAGAGACAAATTGATTGCAGTGCCACATTACAAGAAGTGAACTTCAAATTCTCAATGTTCAATCAACAGCATGATCTATTCTCATCCCCTCACTCAACAGATTGTGACAGGAACTTCCCAGAAAAAGCAGCCACATTGGCATCAAGAATCCTGCAAGCTGGATTGGCAAGATCAGTGGAGAGAGTGGAATGTTTCACAGCCAAATTATCTTGGACCTATTTTTGCCCACCTTTATGGTCACACTGTCATTTCTCCTCAACATTCCTGTGATTACTAAGTAACCCTTTCAAAATATACAGAGCAGACCCAGTAGCTGTCCATGACCCGAGAGCTGAGAATGTTCTCTGATACCATCTGAGGCCAATAGCAGAAGTTGCCACTCTCCTCCCCTCTTCAGGGTAACCCACCTACCTGATGCTTCCTCCAATGTTTTCTTTTCTCCTGTTCTGAAATTATAAATATTGCACGTTCCTCCTAACTTGTAATGTGTTATTTGGGGAAACCCAAGTCTGTGTTCTACAGGCCTTGGTCACACGTATTTGTCTCTATTGATAGAATAAACTAATTCTCATTCTCTTGGAGGTGAGAGCTGTGTTTCTGAATCAACAAGTTCAAGAAACTAAGACTCAAAGGAAAAAAATCTGCAAATGGATAATTAAAATTTATTAAAATGCTGACGTTCTGAAAAAGCATCCACAGAATCCATTCATTTATCTTAGTTTTTATTTTAACTTCTGTGTGAAACTTTGTCAAAATCTGCATCGCCATGGTATGGTACAGATTATTTTAGAGATTAGGCTGCTCTTTGAATGAATAACATCAAGTTAGTGTTCTTTGTAATGTCAAGACAGTCTCAATGTATGAGCTATTCCATTTTACTTCAGAGTTTATTCTAAAAAGGAAAGCTTATTCTAAATAAATATAAATGGATATAGGAAGATGAACATACCATGTCTAATGCAAATGTTTCTCTTTTTTTCAAGGCATAGGCAGGGCTTTATTTAAAAACAAAGGATACAGAGATAAAAGTTCCACTACTTAGAAGGGAGTCCCTTAGTGGGGCTGCCCAATTCAAAATGTTTCTTTGCACTAATAATAATGACTGACACTGAGCATTTATAATTTGATGGACACTGTTAATTACTTCATTTGGCTGTCACTCTAATCCAGTGGGATTGGTACAACTGTTACCACCATTTTTGAGAAGAGAATAGACAGGTAGGACCTTTGGACGATAACTAGCTCGAACCTGCACTATGGTGTGTTTGTGATTCAAGCACAGGAGGACATGTGATGGAGACTACATTCTTCATTGTGCATGCTTCCTCTACTCTATGGGGCCATCAGATTCCATGCAGATAACAGAAAATGTTAGCGGCAGAAGGAAATTAAGGCTCATGAGTTCTAGTACTTTTTACTTTTAAAAAATAAAAACTATTTTTTCAAGTGAACTCTAATGAAGAAAGTATTCACAGGAAACTGAAAATAACCTGGTCATTTTGGTTAAAGAAGGACATGGGATTCACACTAGCTCAGCCTTTCTCTCCCATACTTAGGATTCCAAAGACATAGCCTGAAAACTACTTCTCTCTCTCTCTCTCTCAACACACACACACACACACACACACACACACACACACATACACACACACAGCCCGAACAACCAAAATTCTATAACTCAAAATATCAAACATGTTCAGTTTTTATAGTTTTCCATCAGAAGAGGGGGGAGGTTGTGTTTTCTAGAAGTTAAATGCACAGGCTTTCTAGACAATAGGGGTAGTCTTAAAATTCTCTTATTTTGATTAAGCTTTGACAATAGAGAAAAGACAGATCATCAAAAAGAGAATGGAATGGATCACTTTGGGAGGAAAAGGACAGTTGAGGAGTAGGCAGAAGAACAGAAGAAAATGAACTCTTCCCAGTCACTTAACTATAGCACCACCAAACACAAAACTTCCAAAAAGAAAAAAGTAACCAGTAATACGACCATGTTGAAACAGCCACCCAAAGAGCTATCCTCCCTGAGGCTTCACAGCTTCTTCGGTTGTCCAGGTGGCCAGTCATGTGCCAGCTGTGCTTTTGATCTGCAGTACCAATATTTAATCCTGTCATCTTTTTGCTACTAGACCAACACTCACGTGCAAATTCACTCCCATGACCCCCTGGGAGTTAGGAAAATGAAATGTTTTTGCAAAAGATAACAGAGTAAGCATGTGCAAAGTTGTACCTTCCTGCATTTTTTTTTCTATGAATTGACTATCACCTGGCAATGGGACTTTTAGGTCTAGCCAAAAATAAAGACTACAAAGCCATAGAAGCATCCAACCACAAAGAGAAGAGGCCTGGCTCTGCTTCTGACAGCCCACTCTTACAAGGTAAATTCTGCCCATGTCGCATCTGTGCTAAATCACACATCAAATGAGAAGGAATACACGCCACCAGAGAGTAGGGCCAATGGAGAATTGAAAGTGAGCCCTCTTGGGCAGCCTGTGTGGGAAGAATGGGTCATAACAGAGAGAGAGTGGGTCATCAAAAGAAAAATGAGGACCAAACTCCACAAAAATCCCAGTGGGTAAACACATGGCACACATTCTACCACACTCTCAACCTCCTTTCATGGCTGACATTACTAGTTGGTCACAGCATTTTTCCACTCCAGCTCAGGAAATGCTTCTCAATCAGCAGCCTCAACAGCCAAGACAAATCATTTGCAATTGGCTTTCCATATAAAACCACATTACCATGTTGGAACCAGAGCTATGGCTAGAGGAGTAGAAGTCATTCAATTAATATAGGCTGTTGACCTCTTTTTCAGGAGAGGTGAGCCTAAGAGAAAAAAGTTAAAAACACCCTAGAGATTATCTGTCAACTACCATGTCTAATTTCCTTCAAAACCTCTACATTTTTGTACAACTAAAATGAATGAAAATTCCACTGGATCCATTCCAAGTTCAAAATGGGATAAGAGCTGCAGCCAAGCAGAACCCTATTTGTCAATTCTGGCAATCAGACTTCAAGCACACATCAGGAAAGCCGGGGTTTAACACATCTAGTCCTTCACAAGATGTGTAACTCTATGCAAGTCTCTTAATTTTGGTGAACCTAATTCCTCTTCTGTAAAAATGAGGAACAAGTTGGCCCCAGTGGTACAGCCCTATAATCTTTCCTCTCTGAGAAGCTGAGACAGGAAGACTACAAGACTGAACTCAGCCTGGGCAACTTAGTGATGTAGCAAGACTCTGTCTCAAATATCAAAAATAAAAACTGAGTAGGAGGTATAGCTAAGTATGAAAGCCCTGGGCTTGGTCTCCAAGATCAAACAAACAAATAAATGAGGCAGGTTGATGTGGACTATGAGTTTTCAGGTTACTTCTAAATCTAACTTTCCATTATTTGAAGAAATTGTTCACATAGAAAGTAATTACTTAGATCTAGTTTGAAAAGATTTATTCCAGAAAATTAATACAAAAAATTATAAGACTATAAAATTCCATAGGGTGGAAGAAGCTCCTAAAGGTATAGACAAATCAAAGGCATTGTCATGTAGAGATAAAGAATTCAAATCCTGAATCAGATCCCTGGTTTCCAGTCCAACTGGGCTACTTCCTAATTGAATAATAGGTATATTAGTTATCTATTACTACATAACAGTCCCAAATTAGCAGTTGAAAATGACAAGCATTTAGTATGTGGGACTTTTTATGTGCCAGCTATATCACAGTGGGTTCCTCTGACACAAGACATCTCACATGCTGCAATTAGAGGTCAACTGGGCCTCTGGTTTCTTTCAAAGCACAAGTAAGAGATGACCCATTTCTCAGTCACTTCATGCAACACTTGAAATTAAGTAGGCACTCAAAATTATGCATATTAATTTAAATTATTTTGTGCTTAACTAGAAAAACTAAGATGCTTGAGATGACTTTAAAAAAAAGCAAGAGGCATATTCACAGACCCAAAAGGATAATGTGAAAATTGGGAGCTGAAACTGGGGTAAAGTGTCACAGGATCTAATTTGGAGGCAAGTATAACGGACAGGCAGTAACTGATGCCATCTGATTGTTGATACGACAGTAGTCTGGATCCCGTGAATTCTCAAAACTAAAAACCCTAAACTCTCTTCCAGGTTTATTTATCTGAAGGAGAACATCAAAGCAACAGGACAGGAAACTGCCAAAATTGTAATTTAAGTTGATGTTCACTAATTGAAAGGTAATATAGTGAGGAGAAATGTCTGAAAACAGGATCAAATTAAGCTTGTCAGAGAAAGGAAGAGCAAAAGGAAGAGCTAAAAAAAAAAAGAACAGAAGAGGCGCATCTTAGAAGTGTGGAGCTGTGTTAGTCAGCTCTCCATTGCCGTTACAAACACTAGGTTAAGAAATTCGTAGATAGGAAAGGGAGGGGGGTTTTTGGCCCACAGTTTCAGGGGCTTCAGTCCATAGTTACTGGCCCTGTGTATCACAAACAATGGTAGGACAGCTTGGTGGAGGAAGACTATTCATCTTGAGGCAGTAGGGAGACAAAAAAAGAGAGAGAGGAAGGGATCAGGATCCCAATATCCACTCCAACAGCATCCTCTACAACCAATTTCTCCCACTCCACCCTACCTCTAAAGGTTCCATCACCTCCCAATAAAATCACCAGCAGGCAACCAAGCCTTCAATACATGAGCCTATGGGTAAACATTTTTAAAACATAGCAGTGGCCACTAACTCCTCTTTCTTTGATAAAGAACTCCACTTTTGCTTTAAAATGAGCATCAAAAATAGACTGGGTTTGGATTATGAAGAGAAAAAAGAAGGATATGAACAATATAAGAGATAAGCCTAAAAATAAAAACATGACAAAGACATACAAACAGGTGAAAACATTAAGTTAAAATTTCAAAACAACCAAAAAAAGTTTAAATAATAGAATCTATATAAGAAATACATGAACTGAAACTGATACTGATAGGCTACATAAAGATTTGAAAGAGTACAGAGACTCAAGAAAGAAAGAAAACATTTAAATTAATAAAGTAAAATTGAAGACAGCAAAAGAGCAATGTCTTAAGGGGAATAAAAGATTGAAAGAGAAAAATATTTTTAATCAAAATGAAGAAAAATACTTCTTTTAAATGAAAATAATAAACATAAAACAGGTTGGGAGGATTTCTACATAAAGAAAATTTCTATCTGGCTTCTCTGAAGAAGAAAAAGTGGCAGGACAGGAAATGGCTAAAAACTATAATTTAAGGGGATGTTCACCAATTGAAAGGTAACATTAATCTGCATATTTAAAGGAATTTCTGGCTGGAGAAATGGCACAGTGGTTAAAGCACTTACCTAGCAAGCTCAAAGTCCTGGATTCGATTCCCTAGCACCGCACAAGCAGGATGTAGTGGCACACACCTACAATGCCAGCATTTGGGAAGTTGAAACAAGAGGATTATCGAGGATTTAAGTCCAGCCTCGGTTCTAGAGTCAGTTCAGAGCCAGCCTGAACTGCAGAGCAAGACCTTATCTCAAGAAAAAGAAAATTAAAGAAATTTTTTTGAACATAAGAAGATCAGAATATAAACCTAAGACAGGGTTATACAGTAAAATATATTTTTAAATTAGTAAAAAAGCAAAAATACCGTATTATAAATTCAAAAAATTTTGGTTATAAAGCAAAAATACTAAATCACTTATGAGAAAAAAATGAGTGTAATGAGATTTTTCAAGAACTCCTTATGCCAGACGACAAATAGTATGTTTAAGGAATTTTTTTTAAAGAGGAAAATTAAGGCAAAAGAAAAAATAATAAACTCCCAGACTAAGAATTTTACATCTAGCAAAACTGGCTTGCTGCTACAAAGAATATAGATAACCTGCTATGAATACATTTAGAAAATACTTCCATGAACACTTAAAGAATCTTCTCTAAATCCTGCCATGTACACTCAGCATACAAAACAATATGGTAGATACCTAGCACAGGATTGAACATTAAGTATACATTACCAGTAGAAGTGTGACTAAATCACAATTACGTGGTGGAAAATAAAATATGTAGAAGCTACACATACTGACAAGACCACAGACGACCAACAAGACCATAGACAGTAGTGCGCCTCATCGTGAGGATAGAAAACACCATTTTTTCCCCACAAAAATCTGTGATAAGAATATTTATAACAATTGTGTTAAGCCCTGTTCCTTTTTCTTTTCATTGTCTCCATTAGTTCTTTAGTCTCCACTAGGATGAAGATATTTCAGACAAGAAAATTTTCATAGCAAAAATAAGTTATGGTCCCATTCTCAAAACGTGGTCCAACATCATTTCTATTAGAATCAATGGAAATGTTTGCTTAAATGTACCTATTTGTGGGATTCTTCACAAATCAATTGAATCTGAAACTCATGGGAATCTGCCTATCACCATATTTTCCAGAAGGTACAGAAGTCATTTGAAAATCACTATTCTAACTTCTTATTCTAGCAAAACATAATCTCAATATCCACATATAATCTCTTTTACCAAAACCAGCTTCTGCTGCCTACAGCTCAAATTATTGTAGAATATAATTAGTACCTGCCACATATCTTTCACAGGAGAAATAAAATATAAATTATATTTGTCTTTTTCAATAAACATGGAAATTAAGCCTGTTTATTTTCCCCTCTTGAAAAACAACAGGAAAATTCCCAGATATATCCTTCAATCTATGCTCAAATAAATCATCCAACAAAGCAAACCACCCAAATTCCACACATTTGTGATTGAATTTCTCCCTCAAATATCTTCAGTTACTGCCATATTTTAGTCCACGCCAAATTCTACCAACATTTATACAGCTCAATATTCTCTGGTGACAGTGGGCATTTGGTGGAAACAAATGGAATTTGGGTTTAGTTCCCATATTAAAATTGCTTTTGCATAGTATAATTTGCACTTTATATGGCCAAAGGCAAAAATGACTAAAATAACATTGAAAGGGAATATGTGATCGGCCACACTGAAAAGGAAACAGTATATTATAAAATCCAAAAGTCAGACATACAAAAACTCAGCCTGTCTTTGGCTGGTTTTATCAATACCAACAAATTGAATACTATAAATTGTTGAAACCAACAACAGAAAAACTCATTCTTCTTGGCAAAGATTTTCCTATTTCTAATGTCTTCCTTCTTTCTTTTTGTCTTAAGGCTGTTGTGGGTTTGTTCCTATTCTTCTAGTAGTATCTATAATATTTCCCTATACAACAAATGAACCTCAAAGAGAGAAAGGAGGAGAGGCTGGAGTGAAAAGAAAAATCATCAATGGAAGCTATTTATGGATATACACTATCTACTTGATGGATATATTCACATTTTTAAAACTCAGGACAGGAGTCACTTTCTCACTGAAAATTTTCCTAACCCCACTCCCAGTGCCTGGGTGTCTACAAAATTCTATCATGCCACTCCTCCATTGTACACATAGTCTTTTTATCCAGGAGGCCATAAATACCATATGAACAGAGCTTACCTCATTTATCTTTATATTTCTAGAACGTTTGACACACTGAAGGCACTCAAGTGAATGAATTAATATTCCACTCCCCAACAAAGGAGAATAAAACCTTTGGAAGAAAGAGTAATTCATCTTCGATATTTTTCTCATGTGACTAGTTGTTGCGACAGAAACATGGTTTTGAAATGAACAGCTTCACAGTTTTTAGAAAGAGCACCACTAAAAGAAAATATTAAAGAACAGAAACTGGGGTGGGGGGGAGTTCATGCTATATATAGGAGCTAAAGTTGATTCTCAGCCTGACTGGCTTGAGAGACACCTGTGAGATTAATAAAGCACTTCTGGGTGTGGCTGAGAGGGCCATCGCAGCATGACCTTGGGATGATATCTGCCCCCTTGTGCCCTCCTCTCTGGTTCTTGGCCGGCTCTCTGTTCCCTGATGTTGTGTATCAGACGGACCTCCATCATACCCTTCCACCATGATGTGTCTGACTTAGAATCAGCCTACCAACGAGTGAAACCCCTGAAACTGAACCAAAAATAAATGATTTCTCCTTTATGTTGTATATGTCTGGTATTTTGTTACAACAATGAAAAGCTGATTAATACAGTATCACCATTCACAGCCATTTACTATCAGCTTCCTGCTGGCTTCTATATATATGACAGGATGTAAAGTTGGATTAAATGTTCAAATTCTTAAGTCAAATAATGTAATTTTCCCGAGCTTACTGTGGAAATACTGGACTGATATATGAATTTCTATAATTTTTCTAGTAACAGGTTTCTATACCTTTCGAAACAATAGACAATTGAAGAGACTTATCGCCCTATCCCCTTTTTCATTACTAGAACAGAACACCCAACATCCACAATTTGAGGAAGGAAAGGCTTACTTTAGCTCGCAGTTTTCCAAGGTCCCAGTCCACTCACGGCAGTGGCCAATGACAGGAAGGGTATGGAGAAGAGCTGATCAGGGCGTCACAAGAGGGATAATGGGGGGTCTCCTGAAGAAGCAGGGACAAAAGTTTATGTCCTTCCAGGCCACACACCCAATAATGTGACACTCACCCGTAATCCACCATCCACCTATAATCTACCACCCCCTTGTAATCCACCACATACCTGTAATCCACCCTCCTGACCAGGCTTCACCTCTTAACACCATAAGACGATCATAGTATCCAAATATACGTGGCTTTGGGGGATGATTTACAGATTCAAAACGTAACGCTTATTAAGTATGGAATTACAAAGAATTCAGTCATGTACTATGAACTTACGCTTACTTGAAACTTCTATTTCATAGAGTTCTCTGCCTGTGATTGTGAATATATCATCAGATAAACAGGAATATCCAGGTCTCCTTTAGCATCTTGTGATTACAAAATGGGAATCACGTTTATATCTAAGAGTTCTCATGGTGGGTTAAACTATTGCCTCCAGCTACAAATCACCTTCTGTATAATACAAGATGCTGGGACTGGGACTCTGCAGACGCCATTTTCCTTGGTGAGATCACCTTCTGTGAATTTCTGTCAACAGAAGAAGTAGGAGGAGCCAGGAAGTCTTGGGAAGAAAGGAGAGACTGCCTTCGTGTTACTGGATGCTGCTCCTGCAAGGTCCTCTCAAGGCAATGAACAAAGTTTAGTTCCAGTTTCCAGCTTATTCCACCCCTGCTGGAACCAGCCTGTTGGCACGCCCTCACCAGCCGGCACCAGCAGCAGCTCCACTTCCTCCTGGGGAGTCTGACTCCCAGCCTCACAGTCCTCAAGCTTGCAGGTTTTCAGATTCCTCATCCTTCTTTTCTTCCCTATGTTCTCCCCAACTATGACAAGGGGGTCACAGATGTTCCTTCAAAGTATTTATCTTCAGCATCACAATGTTCTCCTCTTGCCTTTTAAATCCAATACTGTTTAGTCAAGTCCTGTATTAAATTCTTTATTAAAACAGTAGTTTGGTGGTTTGTGTTTGTTTTGCTTCAGGACAGGGTCTTGCTATGGAGTCCAGGATGGTCCTGAACTTACTAAGTAGCCCAGACTGCTCATGATAATCTTCCTGCCTCAGCCTTCCAAGTGCTGGCATTACGGGTGTGTGTCACCATGTCTACTTTATGTGGTGCTGGGGAACCAAGCCCAGGGCCTTGAGCTCAGTAGGCAAGTGCTCTCACTGCAGAGCTATGCACCCAGCCATGGGTTTGTTTTTATTGTGTGTGTGCTATTTTCATGACTGGACTCTGATGCCCTGTCTGATGTGTGAATGGATAAAAGCATACATAAGCAAACAAGAATGTTTGGTCCTTCAGTAAGATGTGAACGCAAATGGGAGTCCCACTCATAATCAAGGGAGTTAGAGACTTTCTTTTCATCTTATTATGAAAATGATACCTAACATAAAATATAACCTTTTAGTAAGTTTTTAAAGATACAATATACACACAAACACAGAATACTGTCTTGCTTAATGGTAGTGGGTCAATCCCTTTTAATTCTAGTATAGGCCAGGCAAAGTGGTACAAGCCTATAATCTCAGCTCTCTGGGAAACTGAGGCAGGAGGACTAAAAATTAAAAAAAAAAACCAGGAACATTGCTCAGTGCAAAGGTCTTGAGCTCGATACTCAGAACAAGGAAGAGGAGGAAGAAGATGGAGGATGAAGAGGAGAGGAGAGGGGTGGAGAATAAGGAGTAGGAAGAGAAGGGGAGGAGGAGAGGAGAAAAAAGATGAAAAAAAAACACATCCAGCACTTTTCTTCTGAGCAGTGGGGGAATGTAAATTTTTGCAGGACCAGTTCACACTAGAAGTTGTCATGTCCATTATGAGACACCAACACTATATAGGTCTAGCTCCCATGGATCCACATTTATCTCTCCTGAAACTACTTTCAAGATATCTCAAGGCCAGTGTCTATGACTACCCATACTAACTGGACACTTCCAAAGTTACTAGTTCTCTTTGGAATTTGCTAGGTCCTATGTCAAAGTAGGAAATTCTAACCTTTCATGTAGTAAGATGTGGGGAAGTCTATATTATACACACTGTCAGTTAAAGAATTTTCAGAAATATTTGTGCTATTATAAACACATGCACTATTTGAAATCGTGATTGTGAAAATGTAGAAGACTGAAAGGCTGGATGTATATGTATTGAAGTTAACAATGATTACTTTTACAAGAACAAAATTATGGATTGACCTCTATGGCATGAAATGTCAAACTAAGATCTTTGTGCCCTGTACACAAACACTATGCCACAAAGCTATGCTCACCAACCCAAGATTACAGATTTTTAAAGGATATGGGTGTTTTTCCTACTTGTATTTGGTATGTTAAGAAAACACAAACTAGCAAGTTTAAGATGTTTTAAAAATATATACACGCTGAATCCCAGATGGTCACACAGACTTTTTTCAAAATCATATTATGCATCTTTTGAAAAAATTAAATTTTTCTCCTTGAATTACCCTCAAGTTATCAATGTCATGATTCACAAAGAGTAATCAAACAAGCCCCCTATTCTGTTTACAAATTTTGTAAAGGCAAGCTTTAACTTGTTTGGTATTTAATTCCCAAGTGTTCCAAATAAATTTATTCTCTTAAAAGTGGGGCTATCTTTCTTCAGAGAATCAAATGTGATATATACTCTTGTACTTCAATATCTAGAAAAGTTTGTTTCCATCCACAAAGATTATAAAACTGAAAGTTTGTTAAAAAAAAAAAAAAAAAAAAAGCTCCTGTTTTAAAATCAGCTAAATTCATTTGTCTGGGAAGCTGTTTACCCAATACATGACTTCTGGTCTGGATCACTCATTTTTCTGTTTTTGGCATCACTGGAACCCTTTATTGTATACCACATAATTATAGTCATTTCCAGCTAGCCAACACATATTATTTGTGCTCAGGGAAAATAGATACCTCGGTTTTTGTGTCATAAATGTTACAAACCTTCTTGTTAAAGTTAAAAGATTTTACCCAAAATTTTCTCCCCCCACCCCTTAGGCTGGACATTGTTGCTTATCACTAAGTGTAGGACCATAAAGTATGAGATACTATCTACTTTTGAAATTTATTTTTTATTTTGACTTTGATGATAAAAATAAACATGTTTACAAGTTTGTTCCTACTTAAGAAAACCTTTCACATAGAAGTTAGAATTTGCAAGAAGGTAACTGGGAAAACAGCGTAGTGGTAAAGCATTCGCTTGGCGTGAAGGAGGTTCAATCCTCATTGCTTCAAAAATTAGTACAAAAAAGCTGCAAGATGTAAACGGGGGAGGGATGATATCGGTTATTTTAATTCACAAAGGCTACTTATATATTAACTAATTGATAGAGACCTGGAAGAGGGAATAGACAGATTGCAAAACAGGAAGAAAAACAAACACTTAAACCTTAAATATTAAGTATCTCTAGTTTTTTTAAGTATCTGAAATTTTAAGGCCATAAAAATGAATGCAATACATTTTTCATTTATTAAAAATTAGTCCATAGCACAATCTTTAGAAACATACATGCTATGAAAATCAATACTCATCCACAGTCCTTCACTTATTAGATAAGAAATGTCTGCCATATTTTAAGCCACTTTGTAAGAGTTACTGAAGATGAATGTACAGCTGTGGTTTAGCCAATCTTAAAATGAAAAATCAGGAACGTATTAGCATCACACACACAAAAATGTATTAGGCCATTTAAAATTGTTGGTGGCATCAAAGATCCCCATATTTCATGATTCTTAGACAAGGTTAAACACAAGGGTAGCAGAGCATGGATGGCCTAGTTGGGTCCCCTGGGAGCCAACAGAGTGTACTGTTTCTACATGAGTCATCTCTTGTTTTTACAGAAACATATCGAGTGTCAGAAGAGTATCTTCAAATGTGCGGTCTAGTGAGTCGCATGGAATTTTTACTATGCATATTGAATAGCTCATTCTCAGAAACTGCCGCGTGTCCAAGTGGCTCAATCCATCTGCAACTTGACAGAGTTAACTTTTACTGATTGGAAATAAAAATTTGATATACAACTTGAAATTACTGATGTAAGGGGAAAACCATTTAAATTTTGAATGAGATAAAAAAAATCTGAGTAATCACTATGATGGCAATATTTATTTCCTAGTTAAATGGCGACATCTGTATCTTGAGGTGATTTTAAGCATAATTAATATAAAACATGATTAATAGAAATTAATATTTACTGAAAGCTTACAATAGGCTCTTCTTCTAAGTCCTTTACATTTATTTCCTAATTTAATGCTCAACACAACCTTTCCAAATAGATCCTTCTGTCATGACCCCCTTACAAATGAAATCAGAGACACAAACAGGAAGTCACGTGGTCAAGAACACACAGCTAACAAGCACCAAAGCTCATCCGATAGAGCCTCAATGATTAGCTGGAAATTTCTTTTTGTTTCTTCCAGCCATAGATGCTTTAGAGGTTAACTGTTTTTTTTAATACTCAGTTCAAGTTTGTTCTGGAACTTCATCACACACCATCTGCCAGTTTTCCAACTGATGAGTTTCTATATATAGGCCTTATCTTATGTGTACCTTCCACATAGTTTAAAAAGCTTACTTTTCTTAGTACTCGTGTAGCTATTTTCAGAGTTAATTTGACAAGAATTTTTTTCCACCAACTAATTTTTGAGAGGATTGTAAGACTCTCAAAATTGAACAGAACTAGTAAAGTTCAAATCCACTTGAGTAACACAAAGCTACAAGTATGCGTAACAGAACTACAGTTTTGCTTTTTCCTCTGTGTGTACCTCAAAAACATCTGAAAAGATTTAACCTTCCCAAAAAAATGCTCACCTTTGGGCTGAAACCAAATAGAAAGAGCTTCAGTTCCAAAAGAAGCATTCTTTTCTTAAAAGAAAAAAAATCTCAGTGAATTAGACTAAGCAATTGCTTGGAATTTGGTTGCATATGAAGCTACATTTTCTGTGTGTGCATGCTCTGGTATTGACTTCCCACTGTCAGTGCTGATAATTATTATTGTATAAAACAAATATTTACTTCCAAGGGCTCTAGATATCCTGAGACCACCTCCATAATTTTTAATGGATTTCATCTCTTAAAGCAAAGAGGGCCACAGATTTCTTTTTCTTTTGGTGCATGATTTAATGGGTGGTAGAACACTGCAATATTTTCTGATCTGCCAACCCAGTCCCATATCTCATGGGACCTTAAGGAATTGATGCCTTGTTGATAAATACATACGGTATTTTCCCTGTTTTAAAACCTCTCCAGCTTAATGATACCTTTTACTGGGGGATGGAAAGGGAAGAGGAAATAATACCACATCGTATCATTAAACAAACTCATTGGGAACTGTAACTAAATAACTAGATACAAATGTTTTAACATTGTAGAGATTTGAGCATTTGTTGAAGTTGAACTAAACTGAGATAAAAATTCTCCAAAGAATAATTTGAAGTGAGAGCTATGAATCTCTTTCACTTCTTTTTCACTTATCTGCACTCACTACATTCCCAATTGCAATTAATTGGTTGAGGGGGACACATTGGACACAATGTGGGCCAGAGTTTTTTCTTCCTGAGAATATGAAATTGAGTCACTGAAAGATTGGCTTGGTTAGCTGAGGAAGTCAAGTCCAAGAACAATAAAGTCAGGACCCGTGGTAAGTTCAAGGCCAAAGTCGTCACGTACAAGTCAAAGTTATGAGACCAGGGCTAGCCAACGTGCAAAAGAAGCAAGGGAGGGCAGATCACATGGCCCCCTGAAAAGTAACAGCTCCCAGTTTTGACCTTTCGTTACCTTTTGGAATCAGCTATACTTAATCTGTTGTCCTTTGCAGTTTTAACCTTAAAATCAACTCTCTAAAATAACTTGAATGGATTTTTTACAAAACAAAAACAGTCTCATTTCCCATTCGCAGGTCATTGGTCATCACAATGTAATATTTGTGAATACTTATTGCTACAATATTACATAGGAAGATCCAAATGACTTGCCCAACTTACCCCCTAAGCCAGAACTAGATGCTGAGCTCAGCTTCCTTACTACATAACTGAGGGAAATCTGCCCCAGATCCGGCCTTTTCTGCATACTTCTGACTCACATGGAAGTAAGCATTGGCTGTTCCAGAAGTACATCACCGAAGTTTGTTGGTGTGTATTTTCTTACAGAAATAATATTTTTAATGGTAATTGAATTTCAAAATTAGGCTAAAAAAATTTGTTTTACCTATCATTAATCTGGAGCCCACTTTGTTTATTAAGAAAATAGTGTCATATGATACTTTAGTAACGATAGTTATTAAATAAAACAGTACATTAAGATCTCTTTCTGTATTTTGAATATTTGCTTTGAAAAAGAACAGATTTTATTTGAGGTTCCGTGCTCATTCCTAAAAGCAGGCCTGGGGATTTTCAAAGCCTTTTTAGATTTTTCAGGAAACCAGATTTTCTCATTGCATCTAATTATTATCTCTCAAATCCTAACACCATTAGAAAACAAAAAACCAACCCTTGGTCAATATGCGCCAAAGTATTATCAGCGGTTGCCACAGGTGGGTGAGATTATAGGAGATTCTGTCGTTCTCCTTTTTATTTTTTGTTCCAACTGTTGAAGCCAGCAATATTACTTTTATAAACAGAATAAAAGCAATAAAAAGAGAAAAATCTTTACAGCTTCCTTTTCCTGAATACTGTTGTCTTACCACAGTCTCCTGGACTTATTTACGATCAAAGTCATTTTTCTGGATTCTCAAGTAGAAGAGTGCATTTTGTTGGGTAGAGTTGGCCCAGAGAGAAATTGAGAAGTGTGAGAAAGTTGGCAGATGTAGAAACTGAGCTGCAGCATGTCAGAGGCAGCGTCAACATGAGAAAGAAGGACGTGGTAGGACACTTTCTTTGCCTTCAAAGGTCTTACATGGAACAGAAGAGTTGAATGGGGGTGGACCTCAGGAAAATAAGACGTGGGATGAGTGTATATAAAATGGATTGTCATAGGAGTGGGTATCTAGAACTTGGGAAATGCCTCTGTAGCCAATAGGACTAGCCTTAAATAAAGATGAAAGGAGAGAAAGAAGTGGATGGAAAGACCCTCTGTCTGCTTTTCCACCAAAGTATCCAAAGCAAAAGACTCCACTTATCTTCTTATCATATAGGAAGGGTCATTACATACTGGGGAAAAAAAACACAACAAAAAATAACTGAAGAATACAAATGCTCTTAGGAAAACATAACATAAACACACAAATGCCAGTAATGAAGAGGGCTTTAAAAATAAATTTTACTTTCGGGGTAAGAGAATTCAGTGCTTAATAAAAGATGTACTACTAAAATAAAATTAAAAATTGGTAACATTTATTGGATATATGCTATGAATCTGACACTAAGAAATGAAAAAAACTCTGCAGGCATTATACATTTAATTTTCTCAACATGCCTACAAATGACAAATCCACTGGTTTGAGATTCCCACGGTCACAAAGCTAAAAGGACAACATGGCGACCCAAAGAAGAGAGCTCTAGAGAGAAAACTTGAGGATGCTAGTTAGCAACTTCCTAGTTTCACATTGAGGTTGTCATGATATCATTTTATGGAGAAAAAAAATGGCAGGGAAAGGACAAGAAAACTGAGGTAGGACAATTTCAGACCTTTCAGGGGGGAAGAGTGTGACCATCGCGCTCTGTGCAGGTCCACTCAAACCCAGGTCTACACTTATTACTCCCATGAGCAAAGTAAACCACAGTGTTCTTCACGGGCTGCCCCAGGCTGTGCTTGCTGTTTTCTCCTCCAATTCTGGGCCTTGGAAACGTCAAGAGGTATTTGCTAAAAAGGCATTGAACTCATCACTCCTGGTTCTTTTGGCTCCAAACAAGTCCTGTTGCATGGGGCTCACAACACTCTGAAATTTGTAAATCATGTCAAAGAGACACCAGATACACAATATACTCTGAACACACACACAGAGAGATATGGTTCACCAAACATTTGTGTCAGAGTAAGTCACCTAACACCTAGGATCCATTTCCTCATGAGTAAAATGAAGACCTTGGATTCAGTGATCTCTGAGTTCCTTTCCCCAATGAAAAGAAATAAATGAATGAGGAAATAACAGCATCTACTGAGGTAAATGGAATAAGTAGCCCAACTATACTTCTAATATCTTCTGTGCTCCTGTGTTCTCTCTTTCTTCCACATACACACATCATATGAAAAACACTATGGATTTAAATACATACCATTTTATGTATTTCTAAAAAAAAGAAAAAAGAAAACACTGCCACATAACCAGGACATAACATTCACTGTAAAATGCAACCCAGTTTTAGAAAAGTTAAACTGTAAAACGATGAGTTCTATTATAGAATCAATCAATGTGTGTGGGTGTATATGTGTGTGTGAGAGTGTGGGGAGGGTGTTCAGGGTGTAGGGGAAGCAGTAAACTCTTTTTTTTTTTTTACTTAAAATGCCCTCGTCAGTGTTTGCTATAATGTACATGATTTCCTGTCACAGAGCTTATTTGAATTTTTCTCTAGGACATATCCCACCACCAAAGGCTCTTTGTGCCCTCATGTTACGACTTCTGAAGACTCAAGCTCTCACTTTATTCCCCAAAGTCTCTAAACTTCCCATAAGTACCCATCAGCCTTGTCCCGGATTTTTTTTTTCTTTCTATTTTGGTCTCTCTGTCCTTTGAAAATAGTTCAGTCCTCTATCTCATCTCTTAAATCTTGCTAAATGATTAGAATAAAATTTATGTGCTAAATTTTGCTTAGAGTTTTCATAGTGTAAAGTGGCTCAACTATAACTTTTTAAGATGTCAGAGTTGCATTTCAACGTCCTCTTTCTTAGGAGAGAAATCAATGTGCATTCATTGAAGACAGAGAATAGTGTATGGAGACAACAAGTTTTGTTCCCCTCAAATTATTCTGTTTTCATCACTGCTTATTGCCTTGATATGGAAGTCCTGGTAGCCCCCACTTCCTTCCCACCATAGGATATATGCGGAGACCTTACCTTCTGGCCTCCTGTAGAATGGCAGAGAAAAAGTCTCAGAAATACAGTCAAATTCACTACTGTCACCACAAGAGAGAGCTTCTGGACACTCCTGCTGCCCTTCCTCCTGTTCTTCCTCCCTACCACCATCATCTCCTGCTTCTCTTATTGGCTTAGTTGAATAAAAATATCTCTCAAAATCAAAATAGTTCTCTTTTCAGAAGTTACGCAGGAACAGGCGGACTCTACTTTGAGTGCTAATCTCACTTCAGATTGTATCCTATTTATTTTACTTTGGCTTTTTTGGTACTATATACAGTTTGGAAAGACATTTTACCTTGTCTTTTGTAAGAATGGCTTTAATTCATTTGTACATTAAGAGCACTTTTCTTCTATATAGAAAACATTTCTATTGGTACTCAAACACATTATTTATGGAAACAAACCTTGGGAAAATTTCTTTGGTGGGCAACTCGCTAACATGCATTAGAAAAATTAATAATACATGAGCTTCAAACATGGAAATCTCATTTTCAAGGAGGTAATTTACTGGGAAATTTTGAAATAGTTATAAAAAGCAATTTTCAAGTAATTTATAATGTCTATCAATATGAAACTCGTTATGTAAAACTAGTGAATCCAAATGACAGACTGTTAACAGCTATTATATGCAATTTTGTTCAAGAATATTATTGACATAGGGGTGTTCATAATAAATCACCAATCCAAAAATATAAAACACAAATAAAATGCCCACTATGACACAATGTTCACAAGTATTGAAGTCAAGTTCCTTGCAATATAACAAAACATTTGGGACAGCTAATCTATGAAGTGAAAAGTTTACCAAGTTGATTTGATCATTCAAATATTTTCTCAGGAACTACTTCCATTATACGTATGTGAAAAAATTTTACAAGAAACATATTTCAAAAGATTCTAAATGATTAAAGGCACTAATATTTCTCTTATTAAAATTAATTTTAATGGCTTTCTCTTTGTATTATATGCCATGAATTATATTTTTCTAGCACTGAAAGGCAGAAATAGAATATCATATTATAAATAGATGATCACATGCCATTCATAGCCATTTTTTTACCTTTTCCTAATAAACTGAATGCTAACAGTGATTTAAAAAGTTAGACAGACACGGTGGAACACACGTGTAAGCCAAGTACTAGGAAAGTGTGGCAAAGATATTATAAGTCTGAAGCCAGCCTGGGCAACATAGAGTTCAAAAACATCCTGGACTATCTAGAAGTACCTTATCTCAAAAAAATAATAATGTTAGTATAAACTTTCACTTAGATTGCAATTTTGGAGGCTCAAAGCATATAATCAGGCAGGGGCCCACTGGTCTGGCAACACATCTGGCAGGAGCACATACAAAGCAAACAATCACATGTGAAACAGAAATAGAAGAGGTCCCACAGAGTCTCACAATCCCCTTGGAGAACATACCCCCAATGAACTAAGGACCGTATACCAAACCCTATCTCCTAAAGGTTCTACCACCTGCCAATTCTCCAATACTAATGTTCCACCTCCCATTTCTAGAGGTGACCTTTAGGAGACACTCAACATCCAAACCATAGCACATAGCACACAATTAAAATGTTTCAAATCTTAGTTCCAATACCCAGTACTGTCTCTTGCTACTTACACAAATGTAAGCAGACTTCAGCCTTAAAAGCTTTAATTTTCTTGTCTGTTATTTGCAAATAAAAATTTCTACCTCTTACAGTTTTTGTGAGGATTGATTCAAAGTGTGTACAAAATCCTGAGTATATTCTCCCCCCCTCAATTACCCGCATGACACACATTTCATAAACATTTCTATATTGGGTGTGTGTATCTGCTGGGGTTTTTTGATTACAGGCAACCAAAATGCATTTGGATCAACTAAACAAAGGACTTAACTGAAAACAATGCAAAAAGGTGGCAGAATGAACCTTAGAATAGGAAGAAACTAATTCAGCGACAGGAGCTGAGAGTCAGAGGTAGAAGACTAGTCTGTTACGGCTAGGATAAAAGAAAGCCATGTTTGCAGTCATCCAGTCCCACACCCTCCCACGCTGAGTACTCTGAGCAGAGCTTTCCCAAGCTGAGCAGGAGCTACTGCCCACCTCTGGCTATAGCAATCTGGAATAGAATAATCCAGGTTTCAAGACCATAAGCAGCTGGATTTCCATTCCAGCAAAGTATGTAGAATATTGTGAGTTAACACTTCAGAGGAAATTCGGGTCCCATAGAGAAGAACAGCAGGTGCTGCTGGGTAGCCATAAAGAGTCAAGTATTCTTATGATCATGAGATAATTTTGAAGTGGGAAGAAAAATATAAACCAAACAAGTATTTTTATTGATTTGGGAAACATTTACATTATAATGTGAAAGGAGAGTTTGAAAGGATAACTTCACATTAAAAATACAGTAAAATTAGTTATAAAACTGAATGTCCCATTTTTGCTTCTGATCTGAAGACTTTCATCCATTCCTAGTTAATAAGCATGATACTTCTAAATGCTTTACTACTACCTGAGGGTGGGATATTGTAATTTCTCATTTGTTAGCTTTTAATATGAAGATTTTCTTCACTATTGATAGTTGACAAAGGATTGTTTTATTCTTTTTTCCTACTTTATTAATACATATTTTTAAAAGGAAGCAATTTTTAATAAGAAAAAACCTCCAGCAACAGAAAATCAAGATAGAATTTTTTTTTTCATTGTACAAAGAAAACTGAGGTTCAGGAAACAAGAGTAAGTAGCCCAAGGAATCTGTACTTATTCTGTGTGTTCTGGAATAGGTCCTAGTCTCAACCTCCTCTCCAGATACCCACTAGGAAACTGGCAAGCATCTCCCAGCTTGCCCTGTTTCTCAGTCCCAAACATCAAAAGACATAGATTATCATTGGTATGTCCCTTTTTCTATGACTCACTGGTCCCTCCTACGGCTTGGAGTTCAGGCCTTACCAGAGATTCTGCTGGAGGCATTACAACTGGTGAAACTGAGGGCTGCTGGGACACTTGGCAGACAATCTCCTTCATATTTGGGACAAAGGGCGGGTGGAGAACTACGGGTCAAGAAATCACCTGTTATAGAAGCCAGGCTGGAAGAAGACAAGAGACAAAACATCAGCCTGGATTGGATATGGTGTGAAGAGAGCAGGTTATACTACAGAGAGAAGAATTAATTTTTTTAAAAAATTAGGAATATTGTTAAATCAGCCAAGAAGTGGTCCAGTGATAACTAAGATCCTGTGCATGGCTGCAGAGGCAAAAAGTTTAAAGCCTCACAAAACTGTCATCCTCCTCTCTGGAATAAATCACCTTCCATGATTTACAATGATAATTGACATCTCCACCCCTGAGTGTTGTTTTCTGCTTTTTATCTCTTCCTAAAGTATATGGAAGAATCTACAGCAAAGACTAAACAAAAATGGCGAATTTCCACAATCTGGGAGTTATGATAACAATGGTATCATTCTAGAAAGAGGTTATGTAGGAGCCATCTTGACTAATATATGCATTTTTCAGCTAAAGAAACTGAGATACAGAACTAGAAACATATCTCCAAATGCTTGCTTACTTTAAAACTTTAAAAATATGATTATCTAGACCAGAGGCTAGCAGAGTTTTCATAAAGAACTATCTGCTACATTTTTTGGTCTTTAGGCTGTATGGTCTCTGTCACAACTACAGAGCGCCTACGGTTTAGAGCAAAAGCAGCCATAGACAATATATAAACAAATGGGTGTGGCTGATTCTAAAAAAGAAACTTCATTTACAAAAACAAAACTCAAGACAGATTAAGAACAGTGGCCTGATCTACATTTAGCTGCTTATTAAACGCTACGTGACTGTCCCAGAGAAACATAGGACCAAGTGGCAGGTGTCACATGACAGTCCTGTAAGAATGAGAATATTAATGGCACAAAGCACATCCCGGGTGGTGCTCCTCGTATGATTGTTCTAACAGTCTTGTGAGGTGGATACTATTGTGCCTTTCTTCTTGTTTTCTTGTTTTTTTTTTTAAGATAAAAAAGTATCTACTAATCAAGTAACCTGCCAATACCCATAAAGCTAGGGGTAGTAGTATCTGGATTCGAACCCAGGTCTGTTTTACTTTAGAACTCAAGTGCTTAACTACACAAGGCAGAAGAATATAATACTTAGTATGTAGGAAGCAAAACTACATTAAGTTTCTCAGAAAGTATTGAATATTTTCATGTTATTTTGAAAAAAATATTTGATAGCTTAAGTATTTGAATAATGCATTCAAAACAGCAACTTCAATGAAGTATGGGACTGTACTATCCAATCCCCTCCCCCAATTTCCCTGGAACACTCATCTTGTTTCCTCCTTTTCGAGGTCTGTCTGTTGGGACATCTCTAGACACACTAAGATTTAAGGGAGACTGTTAGCTGGCGGAGACCGCCCACTTTGGACACTAGGAAGAAAGAGAAAGGCCTTGAACTCTGCAAGGGATCTAAGCCTGAAGGAGAGAAGAGGACAGCTCTTGGTGAGTATCCTAAATTTCTGAAGCCAAACCAGGGAGGACTTGAGGAAATGAGTCACTGAACCCAGGAGAAAGAAAAACAGCCGAGTGATGGCAGGAGAAAATGACGATAATATAGCGTTACTGTTAAAGTGAGGGTTAGAAGTCCACAGAGACCCAGAAAGGAAACACTGAAAAGGCTGAGTTACATTCCTGAAACTAACATGCAATATTGTCTTATCAGGCTTAAGGCTGTTTTGCCCAAGAATGAGGCAGAAACAGATTTTTTCTTCACATAGACATCACTTCGTGTTCTTTACTGCCCCTAGTTTGTCTCCTCTGCAAGAGCTGCAAAGGGAAACTATAACCTTCTATGTCCCTGTATTCCTGAAGCACAAAACTGGCCATTCCTGAGCAAGATGCTGAGATTATTTGACAGATGTCCTGCACCACAGCTACGAAATGTCCGAATGTCAACACAGAACACATGAAAGAACTTTTAGCCATCAACTTTCCAATTTAAAAAAAAAAAAAAAAAAGCCTGATTGGAAAGGTTGGGGAATGTTTCCAAGCCCACATACACTTAGCTTTCACCGACTCACTAGGAACAGATACAAACCACGAGGTCAGCAAACGCCTGTTCTCGGTCTTTCCTTTCCAGCCATCACTCACTTTGCCACATCTCAACTTTCTCAATTCAAAATTCTGATCATGTCACTCCTGAACTCACAAACCTTCAAAGTTCGCTAATAGTTCAGAAGTGAAATATGTAACACCTAGTTAAGAATTTAGTGAATGAATTTTAAAATAAACTGGAAAAAAAAGAAAGTAGGACTAGGAAATTCAAAAGAAGATCTACAGAACCTATTCAAATCAAACTATAGAGAAAAGTCACACTGGAAAGAAAAAGCTTGTCCAAATGCGATATACTGAAATAGTTTAATTTATAGTTAATGAAAGAGAGGGGGAAGAGAGCAGACAGCTGAAGCCATATTCAACTGAGCAATTTGACAACTGGTGAAAGATATGAATTCATCAATTAAAGAAGTTCGACATTCTGTAAGTAGGAGAAATATTAAAACAGAACAAAAACAAACACATACTATATTAGGACCAATTATAAAAACTGCTACAAAACAAAGAACAAAAAATTCTTGTGAAGCAGTCAGAAATCTTGTGAAGCAGTCAGAAAGGGGAAAAGCCTATGTGTTAAGGAAAACTACAGAGGATTGACAGTTGACTTTCAAAAGAAAGTATGCGGCAAGCACAGGAGTGTGCCCCTCAGGTCTTCCTCCAAGATATCCCACTGTGCAGAGTATCTCTGATTGACAACTGCTGCCCTTTGGATCCATTGAAAACTTATGTCAAGTCACATTTGCCCTGGCTGCTTCTGGCAGATGAAGGAGCACAAGTGTTAGGCCAAGCTATTTTGGTAGATATACTGAGTTTCTGGGGGGGGGGGGGGGGGGGGGGGGGGGGGGGGGTGGGGGGGGGGAACACTTTGGCTCAAGAAGGAATCTCCTCTGGCCTGGCCACAGATGTCTCAAAGTTATCTATACTCTAAAGCTATTCTGACACAATCATTCCTCCCCTGTTTCTTTCACAGGTGTCAAATGAATGCATGTTGAAATTTCTATGGCAACGGATCTCAACTCGGAGTAATTTTTTCCTGTCAAGAAATATGACCAGAAAACAAATAAATGCATGAAAGTCAAGGTAGAAATAGATAAGTTCTCAGTTATAGTTACAGACTTCATCTCTCCTCTCTCAGTAACTGACAGAACTAACAAAAAATCAGCAACTTTATTTAAGAACTGCAAATACTATCATCTATTGGATCTATCTGAAATTTTTAGAACCTTTTACCACCAAGGACAGATTTCACATTCTTTTCCAATTCACATGGAATATTTACTAAAAAAGACTATATCCTGCATCATAAATTTTAATACATTCAAAGAACTAAAAATCATATATTCTCTGACTAAAGTGGAACCAGGCAGAAGTCAACAGAACAGTAACACAAAATCTTCAAAAGCTTGGTAACATACTTTTTAATGACTTATGCATTGAGAACTTTCAAGATAAACAAGAAAATATTTTGAATTAAACAAAAATGAAGGTAGAATGTGAAATTTTGTTGCATGAGTGACAGCAGTGCTTCCTGGGAAATTTATAAAATTAACATTAATGGAAAGGACATTTACAAATCAAGAAAAGAAGGGCAAAATACAGCCAATGGAAGCAGAAAGTCATAATGAACAAAGAAGCAGACATCAATAAAGTTAACAATAAAAAGATAGCAAATGCAACCAAAACATTGTTTTTGTAAGATAAACAACAAGAAAAAAAATCTCCTAGAAAGTTGTCAAACAAAGGAAAAGAAGACATAGATTACTGATATCAGGCATGAAAGAAAAAAAATCACCTAGACCCTACGAACATTAAAAGGATAAAAGACATTGCTGAGCAACTCCACACACAACAATGTAACTTTGAGATGAAACGGGATAATTTCACAAGTGCCACAAATTCACCTACCATGAAACTCATCATGCACTTCAAAAATAATTTAGCTTGGCCTAGAGATTCACCTCAGTGGCACAGCACTTGCCTAGCAAGTACAGAGCCCCTAGGTTCAGTCCTTGGCACAAAAGAAGAAAGAAAGGAAGAAAGGAAGAAAGAAAAAGAAAGAAAGAAAAGAAAAGAAGAGAAAGAAAGAAAAATCATCCAGCATCTTGATTTTATGTGGTAGAAAGATTTTAGGTTATCATTGTTTTATCAGCAGCAAAACAGAGTTGTTTAGGTTTTTTTGTGATTTGAGTTACTTAAAAGCAGACTTCTAAACATTATAGTTTGTGGATGTTATAGTTTGGATATGAGATGTCATCCCACCACCACCGCCCCCCCTCCCCCCGCAAAGCCTCATATATTTGGATGTTGTGGAGTATCTATGGATTTCATTGGTCTTAAGAGGTGGGGTCTGGTCAGAAGCGGTGGATCACCAGGGCTCAACCCAGAAGGGTATATGCCAGCTCTGCACTCCTTTCTCTCTCTGCTTCCTGACTGCCATGGGGTAAGCAAGTTTTCCTCCAGCTGGACCTCTGCTATGTGCTCCCACCATTGCCAACCACCCGTGAATGGGCTGAGATCTTCTGAAGCTGTGAGCTAAAGCAAACCTTTTCTCTCTTAAGTTGTAGACACTGGGTATTCTGTCCCAGCAAGAAATAAGTGACTAACACAAGAATTGATACCAGAGAATTGGGGTCAGGGCTGTGACTTTACCTGCACATGTAGTTTAGAAGCCTTTGGAACTGGCTTGCAAAAAGTTTGGAAAGGTTTGAAGATGCTGCACACAGAAGCCTTAGAATGCTATGAGCCGAGTTAGATTAGAGATTCTCGAAGGAGATTTGGACTCTTTAGCAATGCTGGAGCTGTTAAGATACTGGCAACTCTTAGAGAAGGACTAAATGCATTTTGCATAACCTGGCAGACATGAGTCTTTTGGGGGCCAGGGGAGGAATGCTATGGTTTGGATCTGGAATATCCTCCAATGCTTCATGTATCTGAATACTGTGGAGTATATATGAAGTTCATATGCTGTTAGGTGGTGAGGTGGATCATTGGGGCTTGACCTGGAAGGGGCAGATTGCTAAGGTTTGACCCAGACAAGGTGGATCATTGGGAATGACCTAGAACAGAATGTGCTAGGTCTGCCCTTACTAGCTTCCTGTATCCTGTCCACTATGCTGTGGAGATTGTTTTCTCTACCTTGGACTCTGCCAGACCCTTCCACCATTGCTGGCCACCCATGAACAGCCTCCTGAAGCTGTAAGTTAAATAACTTTTCCCTCCCCTCAGTTGTAGATGTTGAGTAATGTGTCCCAGCAATGAATAAGTAACAAAGACAGTGGAGTTTAAATTGTTATACTTGGTGAGTGTCCAAATCCCGGACTGAAGTGACTCAGGTAGTAATTGTAGAAACACGAGCCGTCACAGCACTAGTGGTAGTTATGGTGAGCAGGGCCAAGAGAAGCCAAGCACTTACCTCTGTAAGGACCTTCTCATATGAAATGTGACAGTGCAGGCATCAGTGGGATAAGATAGCCAGTAGTATTTCCTGGAGATTAATTTTTCTCCCCATCCTCCTAACTGGTTGTGATCTTTCTGCCCTGAGAGAGAAAATGGGGCCAAAAGAACTGTTAGCAGTTTCTTCAGCCAAAGGAAAATGCTTGTGATAGAATATACTATGTCTCCTGAAAAGTGCTCTTTAAGAATCAAATTGTGGCAGCATCAAGATCTTGGCAATACCAAGCTCCAGATTTGTGCTTCTCCCACCTGTACCTGCCTTTTACATCAACCAGATCCATATCTGCTGTGCCCATTGAGGGCCCTCACTGCCTTCTAAAACTTACAACCCCTATCCCAGCTCCACTAACAATGAATGGATGCAGAAAACCCAGGGAACTCCCAGATTAAGAGGAAATGTTAATGATAACTTGTCTTGAGATGGTAATGTATTTCAAAAGATCTGTTTTACAGCAGGATTACTATAGCTAATGATGAAGTATTGTATCTCACAAAAATAACTATGGAAGGTAATGCATTTTCTAATTAGCAAATGTAACTATCCCACAATCTGTGTATATGTATATGTATGTAGCTGTACATAATGAAAATATATTTGTCAAATAAAAAATCATGTTTCAAAAAGAATATGCAAGTTAGTCTTTTTTACTTATGAAATAAGACCCTCAAAACACTGCTGTCAGGGGTCAGCAGTGTGCTTGTAAATTCTCCCTAAATCCAAGTAACTGTTTTCCATTAATGCCCTGAAAGTTGAAAGAAAAGAAACTTAAATGCAAGTGAACTAAAAAAACAAACTAATGAACATCACTCTATTTCTACACTTTCTCCATACTAACAAGGCAATGATCCAAGAGCCACATTCCTGCCCTTATAAATCAGCCACCAGCATGAATGTGATTCTTCAACTATGAGAAAATGTCTTCTAAAGGGTACAGGTTGGTTAATATTGGAAATTCTTATGTGCTTTGGGAGATAACGTTGTTTGCTCTGATAAAGGCTGATCCTTTTTTCCTCCTTTTTATCTGGACTTGTCAGAAATCAGTCATGTTATTTTATATTTTTCTTTTTCTCTCCTTTGCCCTGGCCTCCTTTGGGATTAACGCCAGTAGCATGGCTTCCTGATACTTTTGTGATTAGAATCCAGTATTGATGTTCCTATGTTAAATAAAATCTCCAGGAAGTTCTCATTTAGGAATAGTAAATAAAAGTTACCATGTGGAACTGCTATGTAGTGAGGCCATCTTAACTATAGCCATGACACTCCTCAGCTTTATGACATTTGAGTTTGCTGGTGTTTGGATTCACACTTCAAATGGAAAGAATATCAGTGGCTAGAAAGAAAGAAAAGAGAGGCAGGAAGGGAAGGAAAGAAATTGCAGGCATGCAGCCAGATGAGAAGGAAGCAAGGAAGGAAGTAAGGAAGGAAGGAGGGAGGGAGGGAGGGAGGGAGGGAGGGAAGGAAGGAGGAAAGGAGGGAAGGAGGGAGGGAGGGAGGGAGAAATCCAAGCTGGGATTCAAGGTACTTGGGGGAGTCAGCCAACTGTGAGTGGTAAAAAGAAAACACAGCCAACTCTGAAATTTCGGGCTATCTATTGGTGCCTGTTAGAAAGAGTCATTGCCAGATGGAAATTTACTCTCAGCCAAAAGATCCTTTTCTAAAAGTTCTGTAAGCTTTATGCCTGGAATATAGACGGTTTGCAGTAAATGCTTAATAAATAAATGAAAGAGTATAAATTGCTTTTTTACTTTAGCAAAGCTGAAGCTCACAGATGCTTACCAAGCTTCCTAAAGTCATATGGAAAATCTTAGGCACCTAAAGTCTGTCAGCTAGAAATCTCTAGAATGATCACTCAGTGGGACCTACGGGACCTTGGTTCTGGCTTGAGGCTTGTTTTATCATTTGACTTCACTAAGCCTACAGATTATGGAAGATAAGATTCATCTACTTTGTTTTATGTGACATCTTTCACGGCTGGAAAGCTTCTGGTACATCCTAGATGCTAAATTAATACTTAAATACCATTCTCCCTGTATGTAAAATTTAGTTTCCCGACATGAAAGCAGAGGAGGTGGGTGCCAAGGCCTTACAAATGCTTCCTCCACTCACATGTCTCTGTGAGAGAGGGTATCTGCTCCCAGGCCTTATTTCATATTCCACGTTCCAACTTCCACTGCTCAAGTTACAAGGGAAGGCAAATACAGGTGGGTGAGGTTCCAACATCCTTTTTCCAATGTTATACCATCATCTATTTGAGCTCTTATTTTCATAAGAAAAACCACAAAAATGCAATCTTAATGGAAAACAGTGAATCAATCAATTACTTCATTGTCTATTTTGTAAAATGAGTTCCAGAATCACCACAGACCTCCCGTCCTCCCAACCTCAGCAGCCAAAGATTCTCGAAACTTTCACATTAGGTGGTTCCAACCACTCTTCCCTGGAGGGGTACTCAAGCCTGTGTGATATTCTTTTTCCATGTCTTCTGACATACTCGGCAGCAGTAAACATCCTGGGGGTGAAGGGGACCACAGCCACAATGCTCCATGTATTATACGACAGTGGTTGGGAGAGAGTGAGCCTCCCATATGTCTAATGCAAGCCTTTCTCTCTCCTCTCATGATACATCTCTAGACAGAAAAAGAGTAGCAAACCTAAACCGTCAACAAGACAATCAGAAGTGGAGTGTGGCCTTCCTGCAGGTCAGAGGAGGAAGCAGACCCAGCCACCCAAAAAACCCATGTTTCTCTTCTTCGGGAACTCCCTTCCTGAGGAGGGACAGCCCCATCTTGTGTGGCTCATGTTTGTGGCTACAGAATGGCCCTCACCAGGGAGTCATGACATCCAATCTGACCTTGGACAGACTGTGTGACTTTGGTCAAGTTAAAGATTTATATAATCTGAAGAGAAACTGGAGAAGGACTGGAAAATACTGGAAAGGTCAATTTCCACTTTGAGCTTCGAATTTCTCCATTTGTAAAACATAGCTACCTTCTTAAGTAATTGTGATATTCCTTCAAAAAACATAAGACACTTCTTGTGGTTTGAACATGATTTGTGTTCCAAAGTCTTACAGGAGTTTAATCTCCAAAACTATACATTAGGACTGGAGGTGTAGCTCAGCAGTTAAAACATTTGCCTAGGAAGTCTAAGGTCCTGGGTTTGATTCCCCAGCACCACACAAACTGGGTGTGGTGGCACACACCTGTGATCCCAGCAAAGAAGCAGGGAGATTTTTGTGAGTTTGGGGCCAGCCTGGGTTACACAGAAAGTTTAGTACCAGCCTGAACTACAAAGTAAGACCCTATCACACACACACAAAAAAATCATTCATTAATGGTACTAAGAGAATAGCAATTTAACTGAACCATAATGTTCACAGGTGGAAGATTTGGGAACTGATTTCATTAGTAGGTTAAATTAGACTAGACCAGGCCAGAGCAGACTAGATCATTAGTATGGAGCCCTCATAATCGAATCCTAGTGGCTGTATAATTAGAGAGAGACCACAAACAGAGACACCCATGTGCTTCTGCCATGATGTGACACAGTCATGAGGGCCCTCACAGGAGCCTCTGCCATGTGGTTGGAACTTCTAGTCTCTAAAACCATGATTTAAATTAATTGCTTTTCTTTATAAAGTGGCTATATCAGATATTTCTTTGTATTTACAAACAATGCGACTTAAAAACCCCCAAATAGTAATCATTGTAGAATTTTTTAAAATACAGATACATTTTAAAAATATATCAATCACTCATAAACCTATTATTCAAAAATCCCTGTTAACATTTTTACGTACTCTCTTTAGTGATACTGCTTGGGATTTTTAGCATCACAGGCTGTGTAAGTCTTAACTGAGAACTGTCTCTTCAGTGTCTTTCTGTGGCTTGTACTTGTACATACAATGCTGTTCATTTCCCTTTGGCAACTAACTGCCTATGGACTATGCACAGGGGTATCCTTGATGATAAGTCATCTGGTTGGCTGTGACTATTGGAAGTCACTGGAAGACAAGTCTGCATGATTTCAAAAATAATAATCAGGATACCTCTAGTTTGTGTTATTTTATTTTAAAGATATTCCTCTAACCTTTTAAAACTTTTTCATATTTATCTGGAGTTCCAAAAATTTTATGTGTACATTTATAAAAGATACAAATGATTTTCACTATTTTAGAGAAAAAAATTCTCAAAATGTGTTCCATAGCATGGCAGATACTGGAAAAATCACTCATAAAGAAGTTTTGTGCTTAAAAGAGTTTAAAGAAAGCTATGCTCTACCCTATTTACCTCTTTAGAGACTCACAAGACACATTTAAGATTTCAAAAGCTGGGAATTTCTCCTTAAAGAATTTCCTTTACTTTTTTTATGCTTAAATTCTGAAACTCACTCAGGATACTTGGAAATACCACATTGGTTTTCCCAACAACAATAACTGACAACCTCTATAGTTTAATGGACAATGACGCAGCCTGGCTCTATTTTTCTTGGACTATCACTTAACCTCCCTCAACTTCTGGTTCCTCTTCTGCTAATATCTCAGGGCTACTCCAAACAGAAAATGAAATACAACATATAAAACACATAGACCAGTGACTGGCCCAGAGCAATTGCTCAGAACAGTGGAAGCTCTTATTATTAGAGTAGGTAACAAGGGGAGAATGAAGATGAACTCATTTTATGGAGGACAGAAGAGTAAATAATAGAGCAGTGATCATTCTTTACTGAGACAGCAAGTTGTTTTTAATCTTCCTGGAGGTGACATGTCTCTGGTTATTTCTCTCATTACTTTCTGTTTATAATAACATCCTGCACCTAGGCCTAAGAAATCATTTTTCAATAATTCAATCTATATTTGAGAAAATTTCTAATTTCAGGATGTCTAAAAATGTTTAACACATGGGGATGGTGGCACACCTGTATGTAATTCCAGCTACTTGAGAGGCTGAGGCAGAAAAGCCCAAGTTCTAATTCAGCTTGGGCAACACAATGAGATTCTGTCTCAATGAATATATATATATATATATATATATATATATATATATATATATATATATATATATATATATTAGTAGGCAACTCACCTAGTGGAAAAGACAAAAAAAAAAAAAACAAGAAAGCACAAATCCAAAGAAGGAAACAAGAACAGGGGTTAAGGCACTACGAAAGTAGAAATTTAATCTAACCATCACTGGAGTTATCTGTAAGGTTCGAGGTACCTAAGAACTTTAGTTTAATAACTTGTACCCAGTGCCAAAGACAAACCTTGAAACAGGTGCAATGTGAGAGGCGGTTTCATAGGCCACTGAACAAATGCACGGGCTCCCAAAAGATGACAAAGTCAACGGAAGAAGTAGGGGGAACCACAAAGAAGTAGGTGACAAAGACAGTTGGCTCTGTTGACCTTAACTGTTCATGAAACAGTATAAAAGAAAAAAAATCCTAATTCATCTTAACTCACCATGAGGCCAATCTCATTAAAGTTTGGTACTAGAACTCATCTCACCTATGCAGCCTAGCAAACACCTAGCTGAAAAATTAAGCTAAAGAAAACTCCAGTTGATGATGCCTTAAAACTCCTGACAAGCAAAAGTCAGTACTTTCTTGGGAAATAAATTTAAGGGTGGGCCTTAAAGATGTCCTAGAAGTTTATGAGCACGTAGGTTAAAAAGTCACTAAGCATACTTAAAAATATAAGCTAGTATGAACTGCAGAATCAGCCCCAAAAAACAAATGCTAAAATTGCTAGTTATCAAAAGTAAAATAAGTTTAGTTCAAACATCAAGTTACCAAGTATCAGCATTAATGAAGCAAAGTGAGGAAAAGATCCAAATAAAATACCTGAAGACAAAAGAAAATTAATTAAAATATAAACCTCAAAGGAAAGACCAACATTGGTGTAGATACAAGGGAAAAGAAAGTTAGTGATTTGGAAAATAGACCTTAAAAAATTATGCAGACTGAAACAATATGTGATGATAGGCTGGCAAATGTACCACCTTACTGACTTTCAAAGCAACTTTCTCAGTAATTAATAAATGAAGCTTATGAAAAATTGGTAAGGATATGAACAAGATTTGTACCATGTAATTAACCAGTTTGGATTTTTGTAATTGCATCCTGAGAGGGACAGCGCATTTAGTTATTAGTGTGAATTATTTTACCTGGTCCTTCTCCTATGACATTTAACTTAAAATGAACCTGATCATATACAATTTTAAACCTCTTTGAAGTCTCACTTTCTCCAAGAAGCACTCCCATTAAAACATTTGTAAAGCACTTAACTTTATTAATGGTGAAGAACATTAAAGCTTTGGTGATTTGATCTAAGTTACATGTAAGGAAGATCATGTTTAAATTATTGCCAGTTTACAGATAGGCTTCATAGTTTCTGCTAATATTTGGACCAATAAAGGCAATAGTGTATATGGCCTCAGGACCCAGGCCGACAGGAATTTGCCTTCAGAAATCTCCTGTCGGCCTCCTCCATAGGGACAATTTTCCGATTTTCCTCCAAAGCAGACAGCATGTGTTTTCCCGCAGCCCCACAACTTTTCCTTTTTTCTTTCACTTTGGTGTTCTTCTGAGTGGTAGAATCATTCTAAAAAGAAACAATCTTTAAAAAGATCCCAAACCAATGAGTATAGGAGTTATCTAGGAATCGAGGGGTCACACCAAGGCTCAGTCAGATAAGCTGGCTTTCCTTTCACAACCTACAATGTTTTTGTCCATGAGGAGGGGTAACCAGGTCATTAACAATAGCTTCCCACATTTCTGATTAACTTATTTAAGAGGCACTGTGTTTTTCAAGTTTGTTGACACACGAAGCAAATAAGCTGTTAGAGACGTCTGTTGCAAAACTGGAAATAAAATGGATCTCAAATAGTTTACAACAACGGCTGGGAATCAGGGGTTGGGAGGTGGCCCAAAAATCTCCGCTTCCTGTTGAGAGCACATTCAGCTCGGCGGGACACATTTGTCTGGTTGTGATATGTAAATGATCTCTGCTGTGTATTTATGCTTGAAATTTTCACTGATTCCTGTTATTTCAGACCACATAACGCCCACACAACTATGGTTACTTGGAATCCTTTACTGGAATACATCAGGAGTAATTGGGCTGGTATGCCATCTTTTGTTGATAATTGGAAACTTTTGGATACAACACAAGAAGTTAACAAATTCCCCTGGACTTAGCCATATGCCTGAAGAGCTACAGCAGCAACATTTTCCTTTGTATTTCTAGCTGGAACTTCTTAGGACTTGTGACTACGATGCAGGTCTAGCCTTGAAGGTCTCCATAATATAATTCCATAAACAGAAACAAGATCCTTGCCTGATAAATTATTCATAGACCTGGTTTAGACCTCATATTGCACAAGATCTATTCAAAGGTTTTTTTTTTTTAAACTAGAGTCGGGCTGCCAGGCAGATAACGGTTTCCTTTGCAAAACAAATTAAACACCCCCATACAACTTATCATTGGTACTGATTTAAACTGGGGGACTCAACAGGATGCTAAAAATTTTCTATATCTGATTATAAAAGTGAGAGAAGAAACACAGATGGAGATGATTGTGCTTTGTATGAATTTGAGAAACTAAAGAGGCTTTATTAACATATCATTTTTTTCTCCCCTAAATACTAGTAAAGGAACTAGGAAAATCTATTGCATCAGAGATCAGCCAACCAAGATTAGGACGCAAACATTATTCACAGCATATGAAAACAAAAATCTAAGCAGAAAGACAAGCACAGCAAGAAAATTCTTGAAATATCTTCAATTTTAGGGATACATCAAAGGCAATTTTATGTAAAGAAAACATGTTTATGAATAATATAGATAATTTGAAGTAGCAACATGATTAATAGAAAATGAGGTCAATGAGAGCAACAATCTGAAAGGTTAGAGGACTAGTTTAGCAGAAGGGAAAGATCCTGGTTAGACTAAGGAGTTTGGACTCTCGAAAGCCCAGAGATGAAGCTTTAAGTCTTGCTTTGCCATGAACAGACTATGATTTCAGGACAATTTCTCTTCCTTTCTGAACGTTACTTTTCTTTCTTGTAAAGTAAGGAGGCCATATCATATAGTTCTTCTAGTATGAGAAAACCAAACCATAAAAAAGTAAAAGAGATGGAAGAGAGTAAGATGGATTTTGTGGAGAGGGAAAGGGAAAGTGGGTGAGGTGAAGTGAGATTGTGCGAAGGGGAAAGGGATGTGATGTGTAAATTAAAAAATAGTTTTTAAGAAAAGGAGGCCAGAGTAAAGCATTTCCAATTTCTCTACCCACGTTCTTTCCTCCTTACCTCACAATTCTCAGGTGGTATCAAAAGAAGTAAATCTTGTTTTTAAGAAAATGATTAATGACATTTTATAGTATAAGCTACCTGCAAATCACTGGCTTCATTTATTCATCCTGTCATTCATTCAACAAGAATTATTTCCAAAGCTCAATGACTCATGTACAAATACAGAACAATCCCCAAAATGACTTCCAATATAAGAAAGAATTGGAAAAAATGCCTCCCCGAAAGTAGCTTATAGTCTAGTAGTAGCCATAGGCAAACACACGAATAATTTTAGGTAGACAGAAGTGAGGGCTAGCAATATAGCTCAGTGGTTAAGACACTTGCCTAGCATGTGCAAGGCCACAGATTTGATCCCCTATCACCCATATTAATAAAATTAGCCAGGCATGGTGGTGCCCAGCACTCGGGAGGCTGAGCAGGAATGCCTGGATTTTAAGGCCAGTCTGGAGTATACAGTGAGTTCAGGATCACTCAGCCTAGACTGCAAAGCAAAAGCCTATCTCAAAAAAAAAAAAAAAGTGATATAGATAAGTACAGCAGGCTTTGGGAATAATCAAAGGGTATCACTGATCTAGGTTGGGAGACAGCTTTGTAAAGGAAGAGTCACTTGAGCAAAATGATAAATTGAGGTTAGGTAGTCCACAAGGAGGAAAAAGGTGTGTCTGCACTACAGAACAATGAAAGTAAGAAGGAATTCCAGAGCTGGAGGAATGGCTCAGCGGTTAAAGCGCTTGAGCAAGCGCTAAGCCAAGCGCTAAGTACCCGAGTTCGATTCCCCAGCACCACATAAGCTGGGCGTGGTGGCGCATGCCTGTAATTCCAGCACTCGGGAGGCTAAGACAGGAGGATTGCTGTGAGTCCAAGGCCAGCCTGGGCTCTGAAGTGAATTCAGGACCAACCTGGACCACAGAGTGAGACCCTGTCTCAAAAACAACAACAACAACAACAAAAAAAAAAAAAAAAAAAAAAAAAAAAAAAAAAAAAAAAAGGAAGGAATTCCAAACCGGTAGGTACTGCTAGAAGATAAAGCCCAAAGCAAAAAATGGCACAATAAGAGGTAAACAAAAGCTCCAGTGTTTCCGGGCTGCCTTGCTAAGAAGATTCCAAACACCCCACATACACAAGAATTAGCTAGGCTCTTGTTTTAAAAAATATGATATGATCAAAATATATACAATGAATGCTTACATTTTAAGAATTTATCAGTTAAAAACACACTGTCACTAATCCCCCTCAAAATATTCCCCCATCATCAAACACACTTATCCTATTATTCTTGCAATTTGTGAACTCTCTGAACAAGTCCCGAAGTCATTTTTCTTAAGTATCTTTATGAAATATAATCAAAAATACAGTGAATGGTGCTGTCAAGGGCCATTTAACAGAAAGGCAGACTTGTGAAAACACCGCAGTGTGTCCTCACCCGCCTTGGTCACTGGATCTGGAACTGTGTGACTTTGGCTCTTCCCTGAAATCAAATTGACAGTGAAAAGTTACCACTTTGTACAGATTCAGGGCATGGTGGCAGTGACCTCAATGCCAATTAAAGACAGCTATGAAAGAAAACGTTCAGCACTGCCTATAAAGTGGCAACAATGACAAGTTAGGTGTGTTTGAAATTCTGATGGGAGCTGATAGCAATTTGACTTTTTCTGTAATAAATTATTTTAGGCCAGGGCCCAGTGATGCAAGCCTGTAATCCCAGAACTATGTGAGACTGAGAGGTTTGACCCCAGCTTGGGCAACTTAGTGACTTAGTGAAAATATCTCAAAATCAGAACTAAAAATGATCTGGGGATGTAGCTCATTGTGAAGTGAAGGCCCTGGCCTCAATCTCCATTACCACAAGATACAGAGAGAGAGAGAGAGAGAGAGAGAGAGAGAGAGAGAGAGAGAGAGAGAGAGAGAGAGTTGATTATTCACTGTATTTTTTATTATGTCACATGTATATGTCATATATTGATATATGTCATCATAGATATATGTGACCTGGAGTCTTCATCTAAAACTACTGATTTGGGATCTATAGGAATGAGGTCTGGAGATCTGAATTTTAAAACAAATATTCCAGTTTCTCAGTTGCAGCCTGGAGCTAGGGATCATTTATATTAGATATTTATACCTCTGATATTTTTACCTAGTGTCTGCCACAATCCTATGAGTAAGAGCTGGGGTTTAAAGAAAGATTTCATCCCCTAAAAGAACTGATGAGAACAAGATGGATATTATGTGTTTGACACACAGTGGAATAGATGTGTGGATGACTCTCTGTACCAGAAATGCAACTGGGGCTTGGGTACCAGCAACATGCTTTGAAATGAGGGACTTATTCTTGAAAACAAGGCAGAACTTCCAGATTATGAACTGAGATATAATATCAGATATAACAAATAATGGCAATTGAAAACATGCCCTGAAACCTGCTTCTATTTTGTAAAGTAAAAATCCTGAAGTGCTCAAAGAGCCACCACGAAGGGGCTGAGATGTTGCTCTACGTACATGCTAGTAGGTTTTCCTCAGTTCCGTAGATGCTGGGAGAAGATACAATTCTCTGGTGTCAGAGACAAAGAACAGTTTATGATTTACGGTAACAAAAAAAAAAAAAAACAGTGACCAAACTATCCACATCTTTGTGCCAGTACATCAACCATCAAATCTCATGGGAAGAGAAAAGGATGGCTGTATTACAAAAGATAAACCTCAAGTACAGGGATGCCAAACCTTTGATAAAGGAGAACAAACATGTTTATGTTTAGTTCTGACAGGAAACACAATCTCTCTCATGCAAGATATTCAATGTGTAATCTTTTTTCTTTCTCTGTATCACCAAGGATTGAAACCCAGAGCCTTTGCACTGAGCCACAACCCCAGGCCCCATGTATACTACATAGGGGGCTAAATACAGGGCCTTCTCTCTGAGCTACACCCAGGCCTTCCCAGCCATCTATTTCACACAAGGTCTCGCTAAGTTACTAAATCCCCCCAGGCAGGCCTCAATCTTGTTTCTTTTTTATTTTGAGAAAGGTTCTCACTAAGTCACGAAGTTACCCAGGCTAGGCTTGAACTTGGAATCCGCCTGCCTCACAGCTGCCCTCCTCCCCAGAGAGCTAGGAGTTGCCACCGCGCTCCGCTTATAGGATTCTTTTACAATCAGTATGAAACGCAGGGGGCTCGTGCTTCTGTGACAAAAAGGACAAAAAAGCCAGAGACCACAGAGCATCATCCCCCACCACAGAGCATCATCCCCCACCACATGCCTTCTACCTCACAGGTTGACATAATTAAATTGAATAAAACACATAAATTATGAACAGTGTTTCGCGTGGAGAAACAGCTCAGCCAAAATGCCTACTATGATTACTGTTTTAGTGATGGTCACTTGGGCTCGGTTTTTATTGCTGCTATTAACCACTACTCAAATTAAAGCTGGCTTGTGGTTTAGCTACTATTATACCTTGACTGGAAAAGGGCCGGTCAAGCAGCCTGGATAAGGGTGGATCTTGGCAGCACAGCACAAAGGCCACGATTAAGGTAAAGGAGAGAGAAAAGAGCCAAGCAGCCACCAGAGACAGGGCCCATGGAAATCTCACCGGAGGCCTGCATTGCCAGACCTCTGTGATCCGTGGTAAGAGCGTGATAAACAGGTAACTGTTGTCAGCGAGTGACATTTCAGCCTCTGCTATTTTTTGTCCTTCTCTCCCCAAACAGAACCTGAAATTTCCTAAAAGGACATCCTTCCCCCTGGAATGCCTTCCCCTTCCTTTTTTACCGTCTGTCTTCTGGAATATAACTTATAGTTGAAATCCCAAAAGTTCTGGATTTCAATCTGAGCTATGCCACTTGCCAAAATTCTTCAATAAATTTAAATTAGAATAGCTGACCTTTAAATCTTTGTATTTCCACTACCCAGGATTAGCTTAATGCAAAGGAATTTTCTTCTGGCTCCTCTGGGTTCTTCATGAGCTATTCCTTTGTATATGCCAATAGTAGCGTCTGAGCCTCTGCTAATGTGTGACACTTTAGAAGGGTCTCTGAGCTGGACTTAATGGCCCAGAGTCCTCATTTCCTAGCTCTCTGGGAGGCAGTTTCTATAGGAGAGGAACACAGGCAGTTGGCTTTGAATCCCAGTACTTGACTAGCTAGATGACTTCTGGTATTTAAATGTTTTGAGACTCCCTCTTCATATATGTAAAATAGAAATAATACTTATCTGACACGGGTTTCTGTCAGCAGTACATGAAGTAACATGCTTAGCATGATACACATCATGGTACAACCAGCACCCGAATAGGAGAATATCCCCACAACCCCTGAAGGGTCTTGTCTTCCTCTGAACTCACAAAAGTTGACAAACCCTATAGGAATGGAACAGTCACATGCCAGGGATCAGCACAGTACTGAGGTGGGTGGGAATTTTTTTAAAAAGCACTGCAATCATAGAGATAAAAGTCAACTGAGAGTTGGCCACAGCAGTGGGAAGAGAACAGGGCGGGCTGAGGACCACTGCTAACTGGGATGGATGTGTCACCTAAACACACAAATTCCCCAGACCATTGATGCCCCACATGAGACACTGATGTTTGAAACAAGGCAGAAATCTGGATTTTTAGGCAAACTCAAATTTTAAATATTAGTTAACTAAAACACAGAGACAGAGAGAGAAAAACAGAGAGAGAGAGAGAGAGAGAGAGAGAGAGATCAAACAAAATTTCTGAGTTTAGTCTAACTCACTGAGGGGAGTCTGTTCAGTTGCATTCACTTGATATCACTTAAAACCCAAGTTTATATTACCCTTAGTTCTTTTTATGTTATTGTGTAATTCTCAGTGTTCAAGTTCTATCTTCAATTCCATCTATTAATCTATTTGAATAATGTATTTGAGCAACACGGTGTCTTTCCCAGAAAACAGCCACGATTGGCCAACTCTCCTTTGAGCGATCTCCTCAAGGATCTTCTAATGACCTGCTTCCCCCTGGAAGAACTTGTTGACTTCCTTCTGCTGTGAAACAGGAATACAACAGCTGGCTGCCTCTGGGAGGTTGAAAATAAACAGGTTCAGAAGCTCTGAGGATACCAAATGGGCGTCGTAGGTGGAGAAACAGCCCAAAATAAATACAGCTGTTGAGGCGGAGAGTTCTATTTACTTTGGCTCCTTTGAGGTCTACACTAGGGAAGGGAGAGTTGCTGATCCTGAAACTAGCCCTCTGTTGACGCTGGGGCCGCTGGCTACTCAAGGGCTGGCCTCAGGGCTAGGCACTTTCATGCTAAATGCATATACTTGATGATTAAAAGATCAACTAAATATTCCAAAAGATGGAGGACATTTTGACAAAATGGAAACAAAGAGTTGAAGGTCTCTGCACCGGATGGCCTGTACTCGTGTCTTTTAGGTTATAATTCACATTCTTTCGAACATTCTTTCGAAACTAGCTATTATTTGCCACATAGACCTAACAGAAATGATACTAGCCTGAAAGGCAGAAAATCTGGGCCCTAGTCCTACTTTGCTAACTACCTAGATGATGACGATGAAATATTGCAATATTGTGGACCCTATTTCCTCAACACTAAAGTGAGAGATTAGGAGTGACTATTTCTAGGAAACAGTAAGGAGTGGAAAAGGTATGGGATCAGGACCAGATGGTCTTTATCACATTCTAGCTCTGATAAATCTTCCCCGATAACCTTGGATGACAGGAACATAGTCTCTAAATCTGTCTCTATCTGTACTGAGCAGGACTAATCGGTCTCCTTAATGCTGCAACTGTGAATGAGAAAGTAGGATTTGCATAAAAGTAATAAGACCTATTTCACAAGATAAGTGCTCCTTCTGATAGAAATAAAAATACCTACTTTGTAGGGCCACTGTGGTGACTAAATCAAGAGAAATAATGAATGTAAAGAAAATGCTAGAACAAGGACTTGCACAAAGTGCTATAAATAGTCCTGATTACTCTAGTAAAAGACAAGTGATATTGGTATAAGATCACCATCTTAAATCTTATAACGTTTTAAATTTTGATTGGCTAAAAACTTTAACACTTTGATCTGAACCAAAATGGTTTTTATTTCCTTTACAAAGAAAAAGTCACTCAACCAAACAAAAAACAATGCAGTTTAAGTTGAAAAGAAATGTACTATTTTTTTTCTGATGATCATAGAAGAATATAGTCAAGATATCCAAACATTCTGGCTAATGCTTAGTCAGTCTCCTACAACCCCGAGATAAAAAGTAATGGGAAAGTTTCTTTGAGCCAGAAAAGATTGCTTTTCCTTTCTCAAAAGGGAGCCCCTAGAAACATTTGGGTCTATCCTGGTCCAGGAAGCAAAATCAAAAATCTCACACAGATACTGTTGCAGATTGTGCTCTCAGGGCAACACTCCAGACTTCTGTAAAACCCAGATCACAGGAGTGAAGTCTGCCTAAATGGCTCTCCAGACGTTGCCAATATCACAGCACACACTTGAAATAAACTGCATCCAGATGGCATGAATTGGATTGAAATTCTCATCACAAGTGAATTAATCATTCATTTGCCCATTCAAAACACAGTTAATATTGATCTGACGTGTACTGGGCACAAGGCTACAGTAATTACAGTCACAACAAGGCAAAACCTTTTGTCTCTGTAATGGTACAAAATAAAAAGGTCTCAAATATATTATTTTAAGGGCTTTGTAATATAGCTCTAGCAATGAATGTACATAAAATTATTTAATGTTTCTACTCTTTACATAGATGTGGCTAAGATCTTGTGGCTAACAATATATCTCCTTAAAAGGAAAAGACTAATTCCACACACATGTTCATGGAACATTTACAGTTGTAACAATAGAAACATCAAAAAATTGAATAATGGAATAAAAGGCCTGAGTGCATGAAATAATGGAATACCATGCAAACACTTAAGAGGATACAATTACAAAGACCATCAAGGTGGGAATTGTCAATTCATGTGAGATGATAGAAACAGTAAAAAAATATTTTTGAAAGATATTCAAACAAGGGTATAATTATAGCTAGGAAAAAAAAAAAAAAAAAGGTCCTGAGCTCAGTATTTAGCCCAGGCTGGCCTTCCAGATACAACAATCCTCCTGCTTCAGCCTCCTAAGTGCTGGGATGATAGGCATGCACTCCCACACCCAGCTTATTTATGTGGTGCTAAGGATTGAACTCAGGGACTTGAACTTGGTAGGCAATTGCTTTAACTGCCGAGCTATTCCTCCAGCCCAGCTTTGCGTTTCTTAGTTACTGTCTTGTTACCGGAATCCAATACTCTAGGGAGGAACCATTAACTTAAGGGAGGAAAGGTTTATTTTACTTCATGTTTTAAAGGTATCAGTCGGTTCCTGGTCAGCTGGCGACGGCAGCATGGTGGAAGGGTTTGTTGGAGAACAGCTACTCCCAGGATCTCAAGAGGAAGCAATAAGGATTGAGGAGTAGCCACACAAGAATATATCCTTCCAGGCTAAATCCTCAATGATCTGTCATACCCTAGGAATCTCCCCTTCCTGACCAGGCCTTACTTCCTAACAGCATATGAAATCCATGGATAATCTACATCCAAATGAATGAGGCTTCTGGGGAGACATTCTCCATCCAAACCAGAACAATTTTTGTAACAAAATAATACAATAATCAATGTAAAATAAGTTTACTTTGGCTCATTGTTTTGGAGTTTCAGTCCAGGATCAGTTGGCCTACTGCTTTTCGGGCCTGTGATGAGGCAGTACCTCAGGGCAGGGAGCATGCAGCCCAGGAGGCCTGTTTACCTAAAGGGGATGTGAAGTGAAAAAGTGACAGAGGAGGAGCCAACGTCCCAACATTCTTCCTGCTTTATGATCTCACTTCCTCCCTTGGGCTCCACTTCCTAGAAGTTCCACCATCTTCTAATAGTGTTGTAGGCTGGTAACCAAACCTTTAAGTATAGGCCTTTGAGGACACTTATCTCCAACCATAGAACATGCCAAAATACTGAATATAAGATTATCACACTTTAATTCCCCATCTAATCTCTTTCCTGTCTGTATTTTCACACCAGTTGGGCTTCTGGTCTTACTGATTCTTTCAACAGCTTACTTTTTCCAGACCTCCCCATTGATTTTTCGTGGAACCAAAGTACTTCTTTTTCCTCAAACGTACTATCTTAATTTAAATGGCCTTCTTGCAATGTACAACACATGCATATATATATATATATGTCACAACCATGATTACTGGGGTTAGGAGAGGGTATACAAAGAAACAGCTTTCTTTTCTCTGCTCTGTGTGCCCTCTTTGATATGAGTAAATCCTAAGTCTTTCAATTTAAGTGTGGGAGGTATAAAAAATACTTGAGAAGACTTCAGGTTCGGCACAAAAGTAAGAGTAACAAGTCTAATGAAATAGAGTAAGATGGGAGATTTATTATGTCAGATATAACACTAATTAAAAGGCAAACTAAATAGTACTACGGCTCCTCCCCTTAGTACTTGAAAAGTGCCTTGAAAAGCTAAAGAATAAAGTTTGGGGTCAACAGAGCAGCTGAGAAATAGGAGAGGTGATCCAGGAAAAGTGAAACAGAAAGGAGAGTTCCAAATCCATACATAAATTCAGCTCAAATCTTGGGTGATTTCTGAATTATGCATGTGAGCAGCAGGTTTTAAGAAGTGCTCCTCAAGATAAAGGAGGTAAACAGATTTTACCTACAAGGTAGATTAAACCAGGAATCTGTGTCTAGCAAAGCTAATTGTCTGCAAAATCAACACTGTTCAGAGAAATATAACAGATTTCAGAAGCTTTTCAAAAATATCACTTACAATGACCACTATGCAACCCAAAATTCTTAAAGAATTAGGATAAATAGTTTGGATAATGTAAGGGTGGAGAGTAGCTCAGTAGTAGAATATGTAAGTATGGTAGGCAGGCCCATGCAAGTATAAAACTTGTTTACCATTCATTAGACCCTGGGTGCAATGGAAGGGAAAATTTGAATGAGAAGAAGAAGAAAAAAAAAGGGAGGGGAGGAGGAGGAGAAAAGAAAGAGAAAGAAGACTAGCCAAATAATGGAAATAGAAAAAAAATTATTATAATGATCTTCAAGAATATGTTTACAATGAAAAAGAAAATTCTCCTCCAGAAGATAAACCATAAACATTTTAAAATACAAATTCTAGAAATAAAATAAGCATCTGAAATTTTAAATTAGTTTTCTGAGTAATAGATGGAATGACAAATCAAACAACAGAAAGCCTAACTGAGGAGACATTGAGGATTCTAAGGTAAACAAGAGTGCTCCACAAAGTACGGGACATGAACGGACATCCGGCACTCTAGAAGGCCAAGTCAGGAAAACAGCAAGTCCAAGCCCAGCTCAGGCAACTTAGAAAATTTTAAAAACAACAAAAAGCACTGAGGATACAGCTCAATATTAAGGATCTGGGTTCCATCCCCACTACTTAGGGTGGGGACACAGGGTGGGAATCTCTTCCTTATGGCATCACAAAATCAACTCTAAGAAGACTAAAGGTTTAAATGTAAAAGACAACAATTTTAATTTTAGATGATCACATACTAGAAAATTTTTCTGACTTTGAGCAGGTAAGACATTATTAAACAAAGAAACCAAATGTATTAAGCATAAAATTACAAACAAATATATTTAAATACACTTTAAATGTTACATCAATATAGAATGGAAATATGCCTAGAATAGGTTACCTTTTTTATAAGAAAGAAGATAAGTATATATTTTTTGTGGGAAAAGAAGCAAACAAAAGATAGCAACAGACGAAAATTATTTTCTCTAAGAGTAATTGGGAACAGAGTAGGGAATGAAGAAACGGGAATCATAACTTCTATGAGTAATAGCTATTCATATTTATTTTCATCTATAAAATACATAAGCATAAATGTTTTACAAAGTCAAATCAAAATGAATTTTAAAGCTCCAAACTAAAACTGAATACAATCAAAAGTGAATGATTCTACTCGTAAGTCAAATTAATAGAATACTTAACTACACAAGAAAAATAATTTAAGTAATTCTTGAACAGAATTCTTGGCTGTCCACTCTTAATACGATAAAATTCAAAACAAAAAGAAATGGCTAAGAGATTTGACCTCCGTCCAGCAGTTTTGTTTTTAATCAAGGTTCTGGTGCTATAGCTGTGAGCCTAAGATGGGTTGTGTGCATTGTAGGTAGAGCAAATGAACAAATACTGTTCAAGTTAAGAAGTACAGTAGAAGTAGAGTTTTTTTAGTCAAGTTAAGAAGCAGAGTTTTCCCTATGGGAAAAGGAAGCCAAGAAAATAGAAAAGAGAAGATAAATTATCATGTGATAGTGGATTGGAATTATAAGTAGCAGTAAAACAGTAGGATTAAAAAAAAAAACTGTACCCTGAAAGGAGCTAGAAGCAATGAGCACACCCAGGACCCAGATACTGGATTCTAAGTCTCACTCCCACCAAAAGGAACCAGAACACAGACATTCTCTGGAACCATATGAAGTGATAACCGGAGCTGGGGGAAGGGACAGAGAGGGGGTGGGAGGGTAGAAAATGGGAAGGGATTGTGAAGTCGATGTGATACATAGATGTACGGAACACCCAAATTCATTGTAAATACTATGTATTGCATCTGTATATTAATAAAAATAGTGGGGGAAAAAATGAAAAAAAAAGGAACCAGAAGTCTGAAGAAATGAAGAAACCAAGTCTAGACCAGACAAAGTACAAAGGAAACCTGAAACAGTACATGCGCTTAACAAGTGGTGAATCGATGTGATCAGCAACAGTTATTTTTCAAATGAAAAATTATTTGGAAAATGAAAGTGCAAAGACCAAAGCACAACTGTCATGTGGACCTGTGGACATGAAACCAGACCACAGGCCATACATCCTCTGTCATGTCTGTTAACCCCATCTAACTGCAGCTCCTCAGACTCTTGACTTCATAACCACTAGTTTATGGAGAAAAACGGGAGTATTTTTCTCGGCCTTACTTCTGTGTTAGGCAGAGCTAAAGTTAATAATTTACACACTTCACAGGTGTGAGGATAATAGAAGAAGATAATCGTGGAAATATTTTGAAAGACTAAAAAGTAGAGTGTATACGAGTGTAATTTATACCCCACGTGGGGCTCTCAACACATTCCTGAATGTCACTTGGCAGCTGCTGCCATTCTTAGCCGTTGCCAAACACCAATGTAGTGATAAAGGATTTTCAATGTATGTTAGGGAAGAGGTAGGTTTTCTTCCAGCCTTTATATTTATCTTTCATTGGAAATGTTCTAGGCATACACTGTCAGGCACCTGATAGCAACAAAGAAAAGATGCAAACAAGATATGACCTCAAGGGGTTTATTGTGTGAGTGAACTGGTGTATTGTTTATAAGAAAGAAGGTAATTGTCTACATACTTTTTGTGAAAAAAGAAGCAAAGAAAAGGCAACAACAGATGAAAATAATTTTTATATAAAAATAGATGGGAACAGAACCAAGAGTGAAGAAATGACAATCAGACCTCTGAATAATATTTATGTTATGCATTATAATAAAATTAGCATAAGCAATAAAAATTCAGCCTACCATATCCACAGGTTCTCATCTATGAATCCAATCAATCATACATCAAAAGTATTTGGAAAAGAATGTGCTTAACAAATGTGCTTTAGTCTATACTAAACACATACAAACTTTTTTCTTATCATCATTTAAACAAAAACACTATGACACCTACTTATATAGCATTTACACTGTATTAAGTAGTACAAGTAATCTTTAAACCATCTGGTTTAAAGTCTACAGAAAGATGTTCATAGGTATATGTAAATAGAATGACCTATTATATAAAAGTTTTGAGCATCGACAGATCTTCTTAACTGAGGAGGATCCTGGCACCAATCCCCCATGGGCACCAAGGGACAACTGTACTATTTGAAGGTCATACAAGCCCAGTGTTGGGAAAATTCATATTATATTTTTAGTCGGGAGACAATGCAATTAGCAGTAGCTGGAGTCTCAAGAGGAGTGGCAGAGAACAGTGAAAGTGCCAACAAAGTAAATCAGATAGCAAAATTTAATAAGTACTAATTTGGAAGTAAAGATGGTAGATTGAGGGGCTGGAGGAATGGCTCAAAGGTTAAAGTGCTTGCCTAGCAAGTGCTATGTCAAGGGCTAAGTACCTGAGTTTGATCCCCCAGTACCACATAAACCGGGTGTGGTGACACACGCCTGTAATCCCAGAACTCACTGAGGCAGGAGGATTGCCTTCAGTTCAAGGCCAACCTAAGCTCCATAGGGAGTTCATTACCAGCCTGGGCTACGGAGCGAGACGCTGTATAGAAAAAAAAAAAAAAAAGCTGATATATTGAAAAAATGTTCCTACTTCCACTTACCCTTAAACTTCCAAGAATGCAGCAAATTGAATCTCAAAATATAACAAGAGGACAATTGTGTTTGACAAAGTGTCAGGGCTCATACCAGCAATTCAAGGCAGAATTCAAGTTTGGTTTAATACCTCAAAAATAATCAACCAATGTAAGTTGCCATATTAGGATAATAAGGAAGAAAAATCATACAAATCAATAAAATGCTGAGGTTCCATTTTACCCCTTTTAAGAACAGCTGTTACCAAGAACTCAAGACAACAAAGTCTGATAAGGTTGCAGGGGAAAAAAAAGGAACCCTGCTACACTGCTGATGGAATGGTAAACTGGTGCAACCATTATGGAAATCAGTTCAAAAATTTAAAAAATTGAAAATAAATTTTCCACTGCATCCAGCTATACCTCTTCTGGATATCTTTCCAAAAGAGTTAAGTCATCATATAACAGAGATATATGCACACACGTGTTTACAACAGCACAAGTCATAATAGCTAAATACCGGAAGTTGCCAATATGTCCACCAACAGATAAACAGATGAGAAAATAGGGTGTGTATATACACAATGAACTACTATTCTGCCATAAGAATCGTAAATTTGAGCCATTTGTAGGGAAATGGATAGTTTGAGATCATTATGCTTAGCAGAATGAAGCGGGCACAGATGCTAAAATATCACATGGTTTCTCTAATTTGAGAAACTCAATGCATAAGTAAATAAAAGAAGCAAATAAGAGTGAGAACAGGAAATGGAAATGGATTTGTGCAGAGGGGGACAGGGGATGGGAGGGGGCAGGAAAGTCAGAGCAGGGAAGATGTGACATGGGTGTACACCAGCTCTTCAAGTTGAATGTAACTATTGGGTATCACTAATGCATACAAATAAAAAGAAGAATTTTTGGAGGAAAGAAACACAGTAAAAAAAGCGCTGTAGGTAACTAAAAAAAAAAAAAAAAGTCCAAGGTTAGAAGTGCTCAAAACCCTTGTTTATCACATGATATTATATAAGAGTTGGACTTCACAAATTCGGACTCCAGTAACTCAAAATTATGAAACTGGAGGAAGACATTTCCTGGTCTGTCTTACATTTAAAGAAAGAAAAAGAACCTATGAATCAGATAAAAGAACTGTGTTTGCTTCTCAACTTCATTAGAAAAGCATGCTGCTCCTCACTACTCTAAAAGCAAAAATTTACTCACAAAGTTATCATTTTGCTAATTAAAAATATTCATCAAAATAATCTGCAGGCATTCCTACTTCCAATAACTTGTAGGGTTCTGTCCTTTACTGGGTGTAGTAGGTTTTACTTTACAAGATACATCTTTTTGAATATTTTATAATTTTGGTAGGCTATTCCTTACTTGTTCAAATCACTAGTTTATCTTATAAAAAAATGAAGAAAAGTCATAGGACCAATTCAATAGATACAGAAAAACTGATAAAAGTCGACATTCCTTTGTGATTAAAAAGTTTGGCAAGGTAAAAACAGAAAAGATATTTCTTATCTGAAAAATAATAAATAAAACTTTAAACTCCACAAGCCAATAATTTTGAGTGGAAAAAAAAAACATTGAAAGTTTTTCCTTTGACACAATGGACAAAACAAAAATGCTGCTACCCTATTTCTAGTCATCACTGCCTTCTTGGACAAAACCTAAAACAAAGCAAAGCAAAGAGCTATGATATACAAGGATTAAATGAAAAATTTAACAACTTCATTTATAAGCAATACAATTGTGTTGATATAAATACAAAATAATCTAGAGATATATTATTAGAGTAAAAAATTTAAGTTACTAAATACAAAACTCAATATGAAACTGGCTATTTCTATATATAAACTATTTTTAGAACACAAATTTGAAAGTAATTTGCCATTTATATCAAAAATACTGTTACTAGGATTAATATAATTTTAAATTTATCAAATTCCAGTGACAATGACTAAAATTACAATAAGGAAAATTAAGGGAGACCTAAATAGAGAGAAAGCACACATACATGATTCAAAGACTCAATATCGTTGAAAAAAGGGAAAAAAAGTAATTCTCCACAAGTTAATCTAAGTTTCTACAAAATCCAATAAAACTCTCAACAGGTTTTTGAAGAAATAATTCTAATACACACACACACACACACACACACACACACACACACACACACACAAGGCAATTAGCCAAGAATAATCACAATGTAATTACAGTTGGGGGATTGGTTCTACTGGACAGTAAAATTTAATGAAAGTCATAGTACTAAAAATAAGATATTACACATAGATAAGTAAACAAAGATAATAAAATATGAGAGTCTAATGGCTTACAGATAGATATCTGATTTATAATGATAGTAATAATGCAGACCACTTAAAAATGGCTGAACCTTTCAATAAATGATTAAAAACTTTTGAGCACTGTTTTGGAAGAAAATAATATTGGAATCCCTATCTTTAAACAAAATCAATTTTGGTAAGCTTATGATAGAAAATAAGACAGAAAATAAACCTTTTTTACAAATATTTTTACAATTTCAGTGTAGAGAAATATTTCCAAGGCATAAGGGTCACTTCTGGTCAAGATGGTGGCCAAGTAATAGAGCTACGCGGTATCTCCACAGAGACTCATGTAAGAAGTTGAGATATTAAAAACTGCCTGTCCAACTGAGCTAGGAGAGGAAGGAGCGCATCAACAACTAAAAGGAGGCCATAGAAAGATCAGAAATTCCAAAGACACATCAGAAGAAGAGGGAAACAGCAGACCAGGAAGCAGCAGCAGGCCGACAGAGAGCAGCCCCAAGATGCAGGCATTCACAGATGGAGGAAAGCCCACCCGAAGCATGCAGGAAACTCTGACCAAGTTAAGTATGGGTCCAGGAGGAGTGGGAATTGACAGCAGCTGGTAGCCCCAGCCTCAAAAAGAGCCCGTGGGTGGTTCAAACGGCAAACTGCAAACACTATGTGCAACGTGAGCTTCCCCTAGAAGAGGCTTCTCAGACCTAGACCAGAAGCAGTGCTCAGCAGCCAAAACAGACAGTGATGTAAGCAAGAGCCATTAAAAAAAAATGAGACTGAACTGTTTAAAAGTAGAAGCAGGCTAGCTCTTACACAGTGCCTAGGAAGAAACTGGCATAAGAGACAGTTGTGGAGAGGAGAGAAAGGCTGCCAATCTCCTGAATGGCTCAGGTGTAGTGGGAACACTTCCAGGGGTGGAGAGCCTCATCCTCCGGGGAAGGAATACAGGACAGGTGGGAGAGCTTTGATGAGGGGCTACTGATGAACAACACACCTCTGAGGTCATCAGACTGTCAGGACATCCCTCACTGCCTGTTCCCAGCATGGAACTCAGAGAAACTGCATATCCTCTTGCTCATTCAAAGAAACTTCTCAGGTAGGTCTTTAAAGTGAAGTCTCTGAAAAATAGAAACATGGGAAAAAGACAAGGCAACAGGACACACAGAAAAGTGTCTGAGATCCCAGGGCCCTGAAATAGTGGAACTCATGGAAACAGACGTCAAAAAGCAAGCAAGTTGAACAGCCAGCTCAAACATGACATTCTCAAAGGAATGAAACAATGAACAGTGGGCTTAAAGAAGAACTTACTAAACAAATAGTGGTACTAACGGATACAAAGCTTACCGAGTATATAGAAGCCACAAGCAAAAAGTCTGGTGAGGTAAATAAGAAAATGCAAAATATGAAAGAATATTTTAATAGAGAAGTGTAAATTTTGAAAAGAAACCTAGCTGAAGTTCAGGATATGAAAAATACATTTGAAAGCAGGAGATGTCAACTTAGAAATGAGCAAAGTAGTTGAATACAACAGCTGATAGGTGTTTCAAAGGGAACCAATCTCAGAATTATGGGGGCAAGAGAAAGGGCAGAAGATAACACCAAGGTCTAAAGAGTTATTCACTGAAAACATGTAAGAAAATTTTCCAAATCTAGAAAAAAGAAATTAATTTTCAGGTGCAAGAAGCTTACAGAACGCCAACCTCAACCAGCAATGGGACTTGTAACGACAGATCATAATGAAAACCTCAGAAATATAACATAAAGAGAGAATTCTAAAAGCAGCAACAGAAAAACAGACATGTGTACAAAAATAAACCCATTCAAATTACTACAGAGTTTTCAATACAAACTTTAAAGTCCAGGAGATCCTGGAGCAAAATCTTTCAAGCTTTAAAATATGTCAAGTATCAACCCAGGTTGTTGTATCCAGCAAAACTAGGCCTGAAAATTGAAGAGGAAGTAAAAATTTTTCATGACCAAGAGTTCCTGGAGAAACATGCTAACACTAGCTCAGCATTGCAGAAAATACTTGAAGGAATCTTTGAAAGAGATAGAAAGACAAGCAGCACCCAAGAACATGGAGGAAAGGAAACATCTAAAGAGAAAGTATAACAAAAAAATAGGCATCAATCATTCTTAGCCCACTAAAACTGCACCAGCTTTCTCATAAAACCTGTGAAACTTTCCCCCATAATTAATATAAGTTTTCCAAACAATAATTATATTTTACATGTGGAATTGGTATAAAATCTTAACCTTTAAAACTTTTTTAATGTGCATGATGTACACAGATATTTAGCTGGAGGTGGAGTAGCAGAAGGCAGTGGTTTTGATTTGGAGTATTATTGATACTAAAAACAGTAAGAATTGGTAAATAAGTGGTTCTTGGGGTCTTTTCCCTGAGGCTGCCATTGACTGATATAGACAAAAGGTCATTATACAATGATAAATGTATGGCCTCATAAAAGGCCATTGCATCTATAACTTTATGTGTGGTAAATTTTTGAGATATAGACTTAAGAGTATTTAATGTAGCTATTCATTTATTTGGTCTTTGATATAAGCTTAGCCTAAGAAACCTATTGATGTAATAGTAACCTGAATGTCTTTTGTATAGCAGCACAACTGATAATAGTCTGAAAATAGTCAAATCTTAGAAGAAGCCAATATACCCACGTACAGATGACTGGATAAAGAGGATGGGGTATATACACACAATGGAGTATTACTCTGCCATTAACAATGACACATTTGAATCCTTCTTAAGAAAATGGATGCACCTTGAGACCAAGATGCTCAGAGAAATGAATCAATTCCAAAAAGTTGAATATTATATGGTTTCTCTAATATGAAAAAAAAAACATAAAAAATGTAAGAGACACAGAAAAAGTAAGAAGATGGACTTTATAGAGAGAGAAAGGGAAAGGGGGGTGAGAAGGTGGGAAGGAGAAAGGGAGATGGTATGTTAAAAAAAAGAACCAAATGAGGGGAATAGTGGGAGTTAGAGGAGAGGGAGGAGTTGTTGGAAAGCCAAAACTGGGAAGGAGAAAGGATTATAATTTTGATGCAATTTATATGTGTGCAAAATATTCAAGTTCAATGTAAAGATTATGTATGTATCACAGATACATGTATATTAATAAAACAGGAGAAAATGAAAAAGACATAAAAAGATTAACCATAAAAGAAAGTATTGATAAATTTAAAATTAAAGATTTCTGTAGATGAACAATTCAACAACCTAAGAACTAATGCATCTAATGATTGAAATACATCAAATATATACCAATAAAAGTGATTATAACAGTAACCAAAATTCTAAAAATTAAATTATTTTAGCATGAAACAATCAAGCGCTTATATAACTTTCTCTACGTACTGTTATTTCAGGTTAATAACAAAAAGGTACAAGAAAAGAGCTTTTAAGAAGATTTCTTTCATATGTCACTGTTAACAAGTGCGAGACAAATGATAAATTTAAAACCTCACCAGCTTCTTAACCTCTAATAAAATAATTCATCTAGGCAATATGAGTGGGTCAAAGAATATTAAGTGAAAATTTGGTGGAGAGCTTTTTAGTGGAAAGATAATGTTGGACAATATCTCACCTCACTGATGAGTCTTCGGTAAAAGTGGGATCGTGAGGTCTTACGTGCCTCTTGGCACGAGGGAGAGGAATTATGTAGTCCTACATCTGCATACTGGCGACTCGGCTCAAAAACTCAAATTGGAATCATTAACATTTATAACAGTAATAAAAATATGAAATATTTATGGAAACTTAGGGTTAGGCAAATATTTCTTAGATAAAAAAGACAACTCAAAAATAGCAAATTAATACATCGGCCATCATTAAAATTATGTACTTTTCACAATAAAAATGAAATGCAAGAATGAAAAGGGAAAAGCAAGCTACAGGATGTAAGAAAATCTTTGCAAAGCACAGAAAACATGAAGAACTCACAAAACTGAATCCTAAGAGAACAAACAACCCAATTTAAAAATCAGGTAAAAGATGTAATCAAAAGTTTATGAAAGACAGAGGGACAAAATGGGAAATTCCCTAACATGGGAACAGAGACATGAGAATAGGAAGGGTGGAAATCTACATATTTCCCTTTATTGCCTTCTCGGTTCAATTATCAGATTCTCTTTTAACTTGGTAAATAATAACAAAAGAAAATAAGAGTAAATTTTGATAAGAGGGTCGAAATTGGTTGTGGTGGGTAGAATAATGATCACTCCCCCAAAGATGGCCTCATCCTTATCCTCAGAACCAATAACTACGTTATGTTACATGGCAAGAATGAATAAAAGTTGCTAATCAGTTGACCTTAATGTAGAGAACGTATCCTGGGTTATGCTGGGGGGCCAAGGGGCATAAGTATAAGTAGAAGCAGACAGAGAAGAGTCAAGTCAGATGTAACTGCAAAAGCAAAGCCAAAGGGCCGTGGAGTGAGAAGGACCAACTGGCCATGTCTGGCTTCGCAGATGGAAGGAAGCCACGCGTCAAAGGATGTGAACAACTCCTCAAACCTAAAAAAGGCAACAAAATGGATCCTTGCCCGGAGTTTCCAGACAGAAACACAGCCTTGCTGACACCTTGATTTTATCCCAGTAAGACCACTTGAGTCTTCTGACCTTTAAAACAGAAAACAAATTCATACCATTTGAAGCCCCAGTCTTATGGTAATTTGTTATCACGACATAGGAAAGTTACATAGTGCAAAAAAAAAATAAATTGGGGGGGGGGGGGGGTCAGAAGAAGAAATCTTGAAAAAAATAAAAGAGCAGACCAAAGTAGGGCTTGAGAGTGATGAACTCTGGGCCTCTCTCGAAGGTCCTCAGGAAACCAGTAAGCAACTGGAGACAGGAGTTGATAGGTTCACAAACAACAAAAGACAGTCTATAACCACCTTCAGTTTGTCTCTGTATTCCCAAATACAAATTTAAGACTAAGAAAAGCAGGAGAGGGTGCATTTTCCTTCTAGATTTGGCAAAGAGATTCCTGAGGGACAAGTAGAGACTTGCTGAGCAGCCAAATGAATCAGGCACTTTATTGTTCCCATCAAGTAGTGTCATTGTGCCAGTGAGCCCTGCCAGCACCTTACCTGAATTAGCAAGAGGAACAGCCTTCCCAACCCAGGTATGGGCTGCAAATCTGGAACATTTTTGAGGTTTGACTCCAGCCTACTTCTGCAATCCTTGAAAAATCGCCATCCCCACTCAAATATAAGTTTTTGTTACACAAAACCTGCTACCCAGAGTCCTTCAACTCCCAGTGTTATGATTGATTACCTTAAACCACACTAGCAGTAGGATAAGGGATCAGAAACAGAAAAATCTGCTTACACAGTCTTTGGATCTGAAAATCGAGTGGAAACATTAATTTTTTAAAGCTGAAAACAGTTACTGGATAAAGCTCCTACGGAACCTTCAACAACCTATTGAACCAAAACAACATCCTGTCCCACAAGTGCTTTCAATTCGTGTTGTGAAATAAAACAGACTTCACGTTTCTAACCTCAGTACATAAATAGCTTTGAGCTTCCAGGGCTATGAAATAGATATACAATTTCAGAAAGTAGGATGAATAAGTCTCCAGTTCTGGTGAAAAATAATTATATATTTTTTTCAGGTTGAACTGACTTCCAGGTAATTATTTCAAAATGAATGTCTTTTCCAATTCTCTGGAAAAGAATGCTTGGTATGTTTTGATTGGTCAGTGTACCACCATGCATTTTGTGAGCTCTTTGATTCTTAATCTGGTGTTACTGTATTATTTTCAGGCAGAGGAGAAAGAACCTACCCATATGTGAAGCCGAGTGCCTTAATTGCTCAGGTGACAGTCACATGGCTTACTATGCCAAGGGCAGGAAGACACTGCTGTCCTCTCTTTGTGCCATATTTTTCTATAAAGCCTTAGCTGACTTCTGAGCCTCAATATCATGACATGTCTCTACTATAACAACGCACTCATTTAATATCTGAATGAGCAATAACCTATTCAGTATTTATCTTCCCTATTACAGTGTTAGTTTCCAGAGAGTAAGGACTTTGGTGCTGCATACCTGTAGTCTCAGCTACTCAGGAGGCTGAGACAGGAGGGCTTTAAGTTAGAGACCAACCTGGGCAACTTAATGGAATCTTGTCTCAAAAATTAAAATAAGGAAAACAAATAAAGTTCAGCACTAGACTGCTTTCTATCATGCAAAAGGCCCTAAGTTCAATCCCCAGTCTAACACACAAAAAAATTTTTTTTTAAATATAGGGGAAGGACTATGTTGTATAGAGTCTTGTAGCGTGCCCTGTGCCTAACACCTAAAACTGTGCTTACTGTGCACTGTAACCTATCTCTACTTATTCTGAGTTAACGAGTGAATAAACAGGCCATTGCTTCCTTCTCTCAGGGTTGGGAAGGTTAATTTGAGACAATTGGGGCTTTCAAAATAGCTCTAGAAATACAAAATCATGGAAATCTAACCTCATGCTCTAAAGACATTTGTTCTACCTCACTGTGAAAACCCTCTTATTGAAAATTTTTCAACATGCCTACATTTAGACTTAATATTATGTTTATACCTTATTGAATACCTATTTCTGTTTTTATCATAGGCTCCTCCCTTTATTGCCTGCTCTGATTAGTGGATATTGTAGGTAAACCACATTATCTGCCCCACCTTTAGGGTCATTACAGGTTGGCATTGACACATACACCAGCATCTAGTTAGGAAGAGATCAAATACTATTTGATTAGAGAAATAAGATCCTAGTGAAGAAACTCACAGACTTAATAACATGAATGAGTAGGGAAATGGCCAAATTGGACCCTGATGTTCAACTTCTTCTTCTTTGGGTTTCTTCTTCATATCAAATAACCACCAAAAGATAGATAAATTTCCAACAGAATAAGTTGTCTTACAATCTCAAGTTTCAAAAGAACAGGGCTTCCAAGGAAAAGTAGCAGCATGTGTGAAGTCATCAGAGGTCACAGGAGGTGACTTTCAATAGAATATAATCTCTGCTAGCACTGTTGTTCATCTTGTGCTGAATTTCAGCTCCTTCCACTGTCTCTTCTTCCAGTTTTTTGTTTGTTGTTTTTGAGACATGATCTCGCTATGTAGTCCAGGCAGCCCTGTAATCACTATGTAGGCCAGATTGCCTCGGGATCACAATCCTCCTCTCTCAGATTCTGCAGTACTGGACTTACAGGTGCGCATCACCAGGCCTGGCTTCTTCTCCCAGACTTCAAAACTACAGATCTAGATGCCTCTATTGGTTTTGTCTCTTACTGTAAGGCAAAATTTGCCATTTAGTAACTGGAAAACAGTAGGTTATATGGATTATACAAAAGATTATTAGTTCTTGGTCAGTCTGGGCAACTTACCAACACTCTGTATGAAGAAAAAAAAAAAAGTTAAAAGGGCTGGAAGGTGTCTCATAAAGCACTTGCCTACCTTCTACAAGGCCTTGAGTATCACACACACACACACACACACACACACACACACACACACACACACACAAAGTTCACTTTTGTGACCACAAGCTTGCTTCCAAGGATTCTGGTAAGCTGACTGGTTGGTGGATAAGAAATCCTAAGAAATGGAAGATCACACACTTGTTTACTGATTTATTTAGGAATAAAAAGGGGGTAAAACCATGAATACAATGTAAGGATGAGAAAGAAATTTCAGAGATTGAATCATTAGAAAAAACAGGGGTAGAAAATGAAAAGAAAGACAAAAAACTTCGAAGACTTCTGCTAGCTATTCTTTTGACATTCTTTGAATATTTCTGGTAGATAAAAGAGCTACTTTCTGAGTGGTCTGGATTGTCAAAGCTGGGTTTATTTGGATCTAACACATAAAACAGATCTGATCATTGTTTAATTTTTCTCCATTTTCATTAGTGTGTGTGTGTGTGTATATATATATATATATATATACACACACACATATGCATGCAATACACAATGGTTACATTAAACTTAAGAATTTTTTGTACATGTAGTTGTAACTTTATATCCCTTCCCAACTCCCTTCCTCATTCTCAGGCCCCCTGCCTCATTCCTCCTAACTCCCAACATTGCATTTATTTGGCTCTATTATTTATTCATTCGTATATCTGGTTTTTTGTTCATTTTATTGAGACAGGGCCTCACCGTGTAGTCCAGGCTGGTTGTAAGCTCTCTCTGTTGCCCACGTTGACCTAGAACTCATTGCAATGCTCCTGGATCAGACTCCTGAGTACCGGGATTACAGGCATATGTCACCACGCCTGGCCATTATGTGGTGTTCGGGGATCAAACCTGGGGCCTTGTGCTTCGTAGGCAAGCACTCTGGCCACTGAGCCATGCTCCCAGCCCCTGATCATATGTGTAAATGCATTCTTTCATATTTTTTAAAAAGCTATAAAAAAGTGGACTCTGAATTTTCTCAGCTACCTTAACTTTTGTCTTCTTAGAGGACTCTTGAGAGATAAAAAATAAATGAAAGTTAATTATATAAAAAATAAAATAATTTTTGAAGGATTGGAAATGTAGTCCAGTGGTAAAGCTCTTGTCTAGCATGTGCAAGGCCCTGAACTCAATGCCCAAAACTTAAAGAATAAATCTAGTAGAACACACATACTCAGCTCATATGAGATGTATTTCAATCTTCAGTACTTTCTACAATGCTAATCAATAAAAATGAACACTCACCTTAAGGTCAGAATAAGATACTTCTAAAAACTCACATTTTTATTTACTAAAAAAAGATAACCATAAGGTTTGATTTTAACATGAGATTTAACAATCCCTTCTAGCTCAGGGCATTGTGGGTAAAAGCAATCTGCACCAATTTGTTCACCTTGAAGACCCTGCATCCGAGATCAGTCAGTTATTCGTAGGCACAAGTTAAAAAAAAAAAAATACTGTCCTTGACACACAAGTCATTTTTGCTATTCTTTTTGTTTAAGACAGGACTTCATGAACAGTATGTTAAAGAAACACAGTGAAATCTTTCCATCCTCTAAGGAAACTCTAAAATACTGAGGGGTAAAATAATTAGATTTTTCTCTTTCCCACTGGAAACTTTTTCCCATAATGTCCCATTCCTGCCAGGCCTTCAGGAGTCTTTTTCAGGTATATTTATATTTCTAACTTAGGACGAAGAGGCAGGCTCTCATGCCCACAGACCTTTTTTTATTCCTCTTCCTTCTTCTTCTTCTTTTACTTTTTTAAATTTATGCTTTGTTTTTGTTTTTTGAGACAAGGTCTCACTCTGTAGTCCAGGCTGGTTCTGAGTTCACTATGTAGCCCAGACTGGCCTTGAACTCACAGCAATCCTTCTGCCTCAGCCTCGCGAGTACTAGGATTACAAGCCTGCACAACAACATCCAGCTTATGTGGTGCTGGGGAATTGAACTCAGGTACTCAGCACTTGCTAGGCAAGCGCTTTAACTGCTGAGCTATTTCCCCAGCGCCTTTAATTTCTATTTAGAAGAAAGCCCCCAGTCCTAACTTCCATCCATTGGCTTTCATCCCAAGCCACAGTTGACAGATTCCTGACTCCCAAGGCCTCCCCACAGCAGGTGCCTGAGAATATAAAACACGTACCACTGTTTATTTTAGCAGCAGAAGACTTTGTTTCCCATTTGCCACTGTTACTTAAGCCATTCTTAAGACATGGCTCTCAAGTCTCCCTTTGTCATTTCCCCACAGACACATTTATCCTGATTCTTATTTCCTCTGCTCCAGCTTTGTCTCCCGCCATCTCTGCTCTGATAGCAACGCCATGGTGACAGCTGTGCATCCTCCACCCTGAACCCTAAGGGCTGGGCCCACTGGTGTGGTGAGCAGAGCTCTGGGAAGTGCAGCCAAGAAGGTGAATCATCTGCCATTCTCTATGTCTCCCTGGGTCTGACCAAAATGACAGAGGCGCCTGTCAAGAAAGTGTCACTGGGAGACCAAGGCAGAAAGGCAGGGAGGACTTCTTCAGCTTCTTCTCTAACCACGCTAAGAAAGGTCACATTTTTGTCATAATGGTGGAAAGACATTAGCACAGAAATCTTGAGGCAGCTTCCATTCCCTTTTGTTCTCTGGCCACAGCTTAAATGTAACCCTTTCTACACACACAGTCACACACACGAAGAGAAAGAGAAAAAAAAATGCCACTTTGAAAAGTCATAATATAGGCAGACTTTGTGACCCAGCTTTTCTACCTCTGACATAGGTCATGTGAGCATATTTATATGCACATTAATGTAGAATACATTACAGAAATCCACTCATCTTCACCAAAAGATATGTATAAGAATGTTCACAGCAGCAGTACTCATAATTAACAAAGCATCAGAGCTACCTAAGTCCTCATCAACAATATGATGGATGAATTATCATATATTCACATGATGGAATGTAATAGCAATGAGAAGGAAAGATCTCTAATTAGAACTTTATGGATGAATACCCTGAACATTGCATTGAACAAAAGAAAGCATACAGAAAAGTATAGTTGGGTTTTGCTACGGTTTGGGTCTCGAGTGTTGCCCAAGAGCCTTACATATTAGGATATGTGGGATAGGTGTGGAACTGTATGATGTTGAGAGGTAGGGTCTGCCTGGAAGGAGAAGATGCGTAGGGGTTGACCTGTAGGGATTGTGTCAACTTGTTGAGATTGGAGGGTACCCAGAGCAGAGCTTTCAGGTGAGAATTATTGACTTTTAGGCCAGAAAATGAGGGAGGGCTACCTACATGGTAAGAACTTCTGCCCAGGAAAGCTCTGGCCTTGCCTAAGTCCCCAGATGGGAGCTTTGCTCCTGTTTCACTTGGCTTCTGTCGGCGATGCTGTGAGCAGCTCTCTAGTCTCTGCCATTGCCATCGCCAACTGCCCATGAACAGACTGTACGAGTCATTCATAAACTGTGAAATACATAAGTCTTTTGTACCTGGCAAGCACAAGGTCCTGGGTTCAATTGCCCAGAACCATATAAGCTAGGCATGGTGGTGCGTGCCTATAATCTCAGCACTCGGGAAGCTGAGGTAGGAGGACTGCCATGAGTTTAAGGCTAGCCTGGGCTCCATAGTCAGTTCAGGACCAGCCTGGGCTACAGACCAAGACTCTGTCTTCAATAAGTAAATAATAAGCAAATCTTTCCTCCCTTAAATTGTGAATGTTGGGTATTCTTCCCCCACAACAAATAAGTAACTAAGACAGTTTTCATAATGTTAAAAACTAGGCAAATTTTGCAACTACACTGGTAGGATGTCAGGACACTGGCAACCATAGCGGGCAATGACTACAAGGGAACACGACAACCTTTCCCATCCTTATCCAGGCGCTGCACGCTCTGATGTGTTCCAGCTGTGAGATAGGCACTTTTCTCTCTCTGTTATAATTGAAGTAAAAGCTACTTAAAAAGCCATCTTCTCGTACATGCTACAACATAGATAAGCCCTGAAGACATTATGCTGAGTGAAATAAGCCAGACACAAGATGACAAGTAGTGTATGCTTCCACTACTGCAGTTCCTAGAGTAGACAATTCTCATAGGAAAAAAAATGGCATTTGACAGGGACACGACGGAGAAATGGCAGATTTTAATTTCATGGGTTCAGAATTGCAGTTTGTGATAGGAAAAAGTTCGGGAGATGAATGTTAACTGCACAACAATGAGAAGACGCCACCACTTTGAATCTGTTATGATGGTAAACTTTACATTAAATGTATTTTATGACGATAAAGAAGTCGTCTCACTGAGATTTTCCCAATCACCTACATTAAAAGTGTTTAAAATAACAGGTTGTCAATAAATGTTGGATGAACAAATGCATTTTCCAGAAGATGTGAGGAAAGTCATGAAACACCTCTGGAACTTTTGTATTCATTTATCCTAAAAATCTTTTTTTGGTATTTATGTGTATGTATGGGGACTGGATGTGTAGCACAATGGTTAAGTTAAAATTAGGAAAAAAAAAAAAAAAAAACTAGTCCAGGTTGCAATCCAGCACTTGGAAGGCTGAGGTAAGAGGACTGTTGTGAGTTCAAGACCAACCTGGACTATATAGGGAGTTCAAGACCAGCCTGAACTACTGAACAAAACTCTGTCTCAAAAATAGATACACAGATAGAGAGATAAATGTAAAACAAAATATGTTCTTCCAGAAATGAAACTAATGCAAACAAGTGGCAACACATCTCCAGTTTTGGGCTAGCTCTCCCATAGAGGCTAGGTCAGAACAGCAAATGCTTCAACTCAGTGTGACAGCTCAGACTGTTTACTATTAGCTGCTCAGAAAGATTACTGAAAATGATTCTGAGGCCCACTTGCGCTTAGTAGGGAAGTAACTATCGCAAGAACTTAGTGATGCCCATCATGAGACCTTGAAAGGAAACTAGAGGCACAGGAATCACAGATGTTGCCATCTTTGGGTATGTTGATTCTGCAACAAGGATACCCTCAACTTAAAACAGACCAAATGGAGTCTGATCTAACCAAAAACACTTGAATCTTTTTCAACCTGGGAGCCTATTAGAACAACAATGAGTACCAATCTTACAGAATTAAGTAATTGACCATGTTGGTACTACAGCTTATATCACAAACATTCCAGGGCATCAAAATGCCTTGATACATCTTGTAAGTTGACACATATTTGGACATTTTTTCTTAATTTTAATGTTACAAATAAACTGAATGAAAGTAATTATTATCACTGATAGTTCTTGAGAATTTACTATATACCATGTAATATATGAAGCTTTAGATACCTTAGAGCACTTTATCTTAAACTAATAAGGGAGGAATTCACCTTCATAGATAAGAATACTAAGTAACAGAGAAGCTTAATAACTTGTCCTAAGTCACACTATCACTCAATAGTTAATCTGGGACTGAACCTCAGATCTTTTCCACAACACCGAAATGTGCTAGGAACTTAGCACTCTTCTCACACGAGGACACAAGGCCCGACTTACTAGTGGAGGCAGATGTTCAAATGTCTATTCCTGTTTCCTGTTGTCAGCTCCCATTCAAAGCCACCCCACCCCAACACCCTGATGTGATGAACTCCCCAAGAATCCACAGCGACCATACCTGCCTTATGGAACAGAGGCTTTGTGCATGGACCGCTGTTCTCAGACACATGTCTAAATTCCTCCCAACATCCTTAAGCCGCTATCAAAAAAACCAACTGTGCTGTTCATGTTTGGCTTCTGCTAGCTTAGACTGTAGGCAGGTGCTGAACATTCAACCATTTTACCTGAAAAAAATAGCAATTTCATATAATTCAGTGTAACACACAAACTTTCCTTTAAACAGAAAGTAATATACCTAAATAACTTGAAAATTATTGCTCCATGGTTGTAGTGAGTCTGACATTTTGCTTGGCCCACGTAATTGAACTCTTTCCCCTCTCAGACATCACTGGTGAATGCGTCAATAGGTACAGGCTCACTGGGGCAATTTGTTAAAATATATTTTTAAAAGCTCTTCAATACTTTGTGTCTATTGAAGCAGCACATTTTGTTCTACTGACTTATTATAAGGAAGCAGACAAAGAATTATAATTATTTAGTCACAGATATATTTGCAATCTTCAAATAAAACTGGGAAAATTTTAAAACACACAATTAAATATCAAACATCATAGGCCTGGTAAATTAATTAGTGTTATTTCAATACAGTTGCAACACTATACATTCATGAACAATGATATAGTAACAACAAAAATTAGAAAACAAACTGTAAATTTAATATGGAACTAATTGACAGAAAGCTTTCCTGTTTATAAAGGTGAACCATTGTGTACAAATACCACAATTTATGTTTCCATTGGTCTGTTGATGGGCATTTTTGTGTCTTCCACATTTTAGTTATTGTTAGTTGTACTGCTATAAACGTGGGTATATTTGTGCACAAAATACTCAAGTTCAATGTGAACATATATTATATATACATACATACATACATATATATATATATATATATATATATATATATATATATATATATAAAATGGAAAAAAACAAAAACAGATGTAAACCAAAGAAAAGTTCTCACTTAAAATAACTACCCAAAAATCCACAAAATACACTAAGGAAAAAAATGTAATAAAAATGTGCAAAACCTATATAAGAAAAAATATGAAGCAATTATTATGAAAGGTAAATCTTAACAATTGGAACTCCTGCTATGTTCCTGGATAAGGAAACTCGTCATGATAATGATATTGGTTGTCCTAGGATTAATCTATTAATTTACTGTGATTCACATAAAAAATACCAACAGGATTTTTCATAAAGAAGACAAGATTATTTCTAAGTCACATGGGAAAAAAAGAACAGGAAGAAAGAGCAAACACTGAAAAAGATGAGAGTAGGGCTGGAGGAATGGCTCAGGTGTTAAACCGCTTGCCTAGCAAGCATTAAGTCAAGCGCTAAGTACCCGAGTTCAATTCCCCACCACCACATACAGCCAGACATGGTGGCACACACCTGTAATCCCAGCACTCAGGAGGCTGAGACTGGAGGACTGCCTTGAGTTCAATGCCAGCCTGAGCTCCATAATGAATTCAGGACTAGTCTGGGCTTCAAAGCCAGACGCTGTCTCAAAAAAATAAAAATAAAAATAAAAAAGAAGAGAGAGATGGTGGGGAGAAAACATACCCATATCAGATATAAAAATAGATCTATCATAAATCCCATGTAGTAACTTAGCATACAATTAGAGCATGTACTCAACAGACAGATGAACAGGACTTGTAGTAGTATTTTTAAATCCTAAAATAGCTTCAAACATGTGTGAAAATTAAACCTACAGTAAAGACAACATCTCAAATCACTAGTTTGTGGGATGAAAATGAGGAAGATGGACTTCTTAAAAATGCCTGATGTTGAAATAAGTGGGTAACCACTTTTAAAAAGATAAAATTGGATCTATACCTCAATATAAGCTCCAATTTAGGCAAATATTTACTATGAAAGATATAAGTACTAGAAGAAAATACAGGTACATTCTTTTGTAACCTAAGAAGTGGAAAAACTCATAATCCAGAAACAAAAACAATGAGATATTTTGCTGCGGTAAAAAATGTAAAGCATTTTTTGCATAATGCTACCTATGGTTTGCATTTTAGGTGTCCCCCAAAAGCCTCATGTATTTGGAACTGTGTGTTGTTGACCTGTGGGCCAGGAAGGGAGAGAAGAACACCCAACTTGAGTTAAGAAAAAGAAGAAAGAAGAAATATTGTTACAGCTTCTTCCTGGGAAAGCCCTAGTCTTTGCCTAAGTTTTCAGACATGCTTGGCTTCTGTCTGCAAAGGGGTGAGCAGCTCTCCAGTGTCATTATCTGCCACGTGTCTTCATTGTTGACCACTGCCCCATGATTGGACTGTGTGTGAGAGAGACCTTCTGAAACTGTGAGCTAAATAAATCTTTTCTTCCTTTAATTGTTAATGTTGGGTATTTTGTCACAGCAATGATAAAGTAACTATCACACATGGCAATGACCATCTCAAGTAAAGTCAGAACACAGATGGCCAAATAGTAAAAAACATTGAAGTTGGAAACTTATAATATGAAGGGCACCTTTCCTTAACCTCCAAGGAGTTCTTGAAAGGTAAAAGAAAAAAAAAATCAAGCAGAAAAATTGGCAAAAGACAAGAATAGATAGCTTATGAAAAAATAAATCAAGTTGCCCTTGAACGTAAAGTGTCTTTCATATTATGAAAAATGCAAAGCAAAATTATACTGCAATTACTATTCTTTACTTAGACTGGCAAAACTCCAAGCTTGACAATACTTATTGGAACTATGGAGAGATGCATGCACACTTACATACCCTGCTCATCAGAGTCTAAAATGGCACAGCCCACAATGGGGAGGAATCTGGCCAGATCTACACAATTCCATGTGCTCTCTGTCCCAGCAGCCTCATTCTTTGGAACACATCTTGATGACACACCTGCATGGGCATGAAACAAGATACATTCAATGGTTCCCGTTGTGGCATTAAAATATCAAAATATTGGAAGCAACCCAAATGTTTATCAATAAATAGGTGGTAGAATCACACATAGAATGTAAGGCAATTTTCAAAAAGTTTATATTTATTATTTATTAGTATGAAGTAAGTTTCCTAATGTAGGTGGAAAAAAGTAATATCTAGTAATGCATATAAAATGCTGCTATGTTTTATCAGAAAGAATAAAAATATGTATTTTCTTATATTCTTTTAAATTATCATAAGTATTAATATAAACAAAAAACTAATTAAAATGGAAGGTAGAGGTGGGAGATGGGGGAAGAAAAAGGAAAACAGAAGACAGACACAGACATGAGACTTCCATGACCATAAATTGACTGGAGAGCCATATAACTATTTCTCTTGTTTAAACAATAAATCCATAAAGAAAAGTAAGACTCAAATTTGAAAATAAACTGCATCTAATGACTCTAACTGATCTCTCACTTTTGTGACATGTCTATGAAAGACTCTTGCCCTTTGCTCCTTTTATTGGGTTGCATGTCTTTGTCTTATGGGGAGAAAAAAAGGACTTTTTATAAATGGAGTAAGTGCTTTGTTGAGCACATGCCATTACCAATATTTTTTCCAGACTCAAGCTTGTTTTTTCACAGTCCATGTTTTTTTTCTTTGGTAAATGTTAAGTTCTTAATTTCAGTAAAGCCCAATTTATTTTAAACATTTTTTCCAATTTGGTAAATATTCTGTTATCTTTGTCAGAAATCTCTGTCTATCCCAAGGTATCAAAAAATTTTCTGGTTTTGTTCAGGTGACCAGCATCACTTATCACTGACTAATACAGTCATCTGCTCCCCACCCCCCCGACTCCCTCTGAATTTTGTGTCTTAAGTCAAGTTAGAAAATACATATTTGTTTCTTTGCGACTGTTCTTGCACTAAATTCGTAAAGTTGTATTTTTATGATAACAAGAATAAAATTAATGTGCTTTGATAATGCAGTATTAAAAGATAGTTTGGTGGGATTCTGATCAGATTTGGAAAGTTTGGCTACAGAGTACCTGATCCAGTCATGAAATTGTACGTACACCAGACAGATGCTCCTCAATCTTCAGTGGAGCTCCATCCTGATAAAGTAATCTTAAGTCGAAAACACTCTAAGTCAAAACAGCATTTAATACACTTAACCTACCCATATCAGAGCTTAGTGTCACAGTACACTGCAGAGCACCAATTGTTTACCCTATTGACTGTCTTTGACTGGGAACAGCACCTCAAGGGAATATGAACGGCTCAGGAAAAGATCAAAACTCACTTCTACTAAGTCTACACAACTTCATAAAACTGGAAAAGCATAAGGCGAGCCGGCCTGAGGCAGGGACCATCCCTAGAGCCTCCATTCAGGAAACCCCCCAAGGTGTAAGAGGAAAGGCGGTACAGAGTAAGCCATTACCAGAAAGCACACCTCTCGAAGGCAATATTCTGCAAAGGTGGGGTGCCATCCAACAGGACACACAGGGAATCAGATACCTTTACGTGACGCTGTGTCTCCACTGGGAAGGATCAGCGAGTTTAGAAAATAAAACATATCAGCAGTATGTGGCTCCGACCTGCCGACCTGCTAAAGGAACGAGGTAAGTGTGGGGAGGAAGTCACGAAAGCAGTCCACCTTATTAGGGGAGAGCGAGAACATATATAGAGTAACAGGCGGGGCCTGGCGTCCACGTAACGTGCCATCCATCCAATCATCTCAGCGATACACAATGACAACCTTATATGGAAATCCTGGGAGCTCCACGTGCTAGGCTCTAGTGTTCTGGATGTGAGCCAAGTATGCTTGTGTCCATCCCAACATGCCTACACCTTTCCCCTTTGTAATAGGCCGGTCTCATCAGAAGGCTGGAGGGATTCTGAGAACGTACATTTTCATCTTTATCATCGGGTCCCGGGGTTGTGGGTGGTGCTTCTCCTTCTTCGGTTTATAGGGCATCTCGGCCAGTCGGTCCGGCCCGGCTCAGGCTGTGCTCTGCCGCCCTCGGCCCACTAGGTGTCTTTCTGCAGATATTCATAAAGTGTTCTGCTGCAACCTTCAGCCACAGGCACAGCCAGATGCATCTGTGGCTCATTTAGTGTAAGCTGATGGAGAATAGAAACAGAAGGCCCTACAGGTGATATCGTTTTAGGGTAAATTAGGATTGCCAATTCAGGTGCCATGTGGATCCAATCATCTAATGGGCCATTTGGTGCAGGGGCCATGGCGGCTGGCTGCTCTCTGGGGAGACCTTATTCTGCTTTTGCTTAATTTTGGATTCCCGCTCTGACTCTGAGCTAGTCTTTTTCCCAAGTCTTTGTTAGACCCTATTTTCTTTGGCTTACTTTCAGCTTCTCCCTTGACTCTGAGCCTGTCTTTTCCCCAGCACTGTGTGCCTAACACCCCAGGGACTTTCACTGAGGGAGCGGTAGCCACCTTCTTCTCGGTTGTGAGCTATGAGGAGGGTACAGTTAGCTTAGGTTGCCACCGCCTTGACGGTTCTGGTGCAGCAACAGCAGCCGGAAGTCCTTTGAAGAGGACACCAATACTTCCCCTAATTCCCAGGGGATCCACACCTGCACTTCCTGATTGCCTCAGGTCCCTGTTCGGGCACCAGATGGGATCGGACTTGCAGAACCCACCAAACAGCTGAGGACAGTGGGGTGATGAAGTCACTGAAGTGACCTCCAGGGACTGGTCTTAAAGAACCCTGTCCATTTTGTTAAGGGAATCTGAGCATATATAGGGTAGAGTAAGAGGAGGGTCCTAGAGTCCACGTTAACTTCCACCCATCCAATCATGTTAGAAATACAGAATTATAGCCTTATACACAGCGTGCTAGGCTCAGGTGTTCCAGGTGTGAGCCACATATGCTTGTGTCCATCCCAACATCCCCACAGCAGCAACAGGGGCCCTGCGGAGTATCATTTGTGATGAGCCATTAGGAGACTGTGTGCCGTCTGTGGACTATCAATAACCAAGACCAGCAGCCAAGAACGGGAGACATTCCCTGACAGTAGAAGGCAAGGCTGCCGTTACACAAACCAGATGGTGGGTGGGGTTAGCAATATTGATAAAACTCAGGTAGGGATGGGGTAGGGGTGGAAGGTGATGAACCGACAAGTGAAGCCATCTTGACTCATCAGTAGCAGAATAGGGCTACCAGGGCCGCACACTCTTTAATAAGTTTTGGTGAAACCGAGAAGTAAACTCTAGGTCAAAGAGATATTGCCTGAGAAAGCAGAAAATTTAGAGTGGACTTTGGGCCGGTGGGGAGATGACTGTGGGTACAGTGGGGAGCCCTGAGTCTTGCTAATAGTCTCGGTGTCCATTCATTCTGGACCTGTTTTGACTTTCAGAGCACAAAATACAACCTTCAGAGGTAGCCAGCAGCCAATGGCTAAGCGCCATAAGGACACCAGGGCCTGGTGGTTTCTACAGAGCCCTCTCAGGAGCCATCTTTGCTCTGGAGCTCCTAGCTGGTTGAGTTAGCTGTGATTTTGTCGGATCTGAATGGTGGTCCGAGGCTCTCCCTGCCCGATCCTTCTTTTCCCCTTTTGTCTTTCATAGCATTCCTCCCTAATAAACCCCTGGCTCTTCTTAAATTTATCCACAAATCTGCTTCCATCAGGACTTAACTGACACTGGTGATTTCAAGTATGAGCTCCAAATTTAATGTCTCAAAGGCACACACTATAAATCACAAGTGCTTGTTAGGAGGCACCTCATTTATTACCTCAACAGGTAATGGGCTCCAGGGTGAGGCGTAGCAGGATTTATCTGTTTATTGATTGTCAACAATTCTCTTGAGTAATGCAGGGAAGGTCAACCAGAAATAAAATCATAGTAAAACCTATATTTTTATGTGCCTAACACCTCCATATCCTCCTTATTGTCACAAAGCTATTCGAGGTAAGTACTACTACTCCCTTTCACAGAAGAACAGAGATTGCTCCAGCTGGCACAATTAAGTCAAAAAAATCAGACTTTGTAACCTGAAAAGCCCAAGCTGTTAACCATCACACCACATCATTACTCAGAGATGATTTATATTTATAACCAAGAAATCCTAGCAGATAAGAAAATCAGTTTCAGGGGACAAGTTACAAGGAACAGAGCACAAGGGAAATGTGTATCTGAAAGTGGCCCCATCAAAATGCTCCTGGCCAAAAAACTTCAGAACACTCTCCTAAAAAATTTTTTTTAAACCAGAACTAATTAATTCCTGCAGTCTTTTCAGAACATAAATGTTCTCCTAAAAATGTCTGTTTTTTACATATGGCTCAGTGGTAAAAATGAGATCTGGTCCTAGTTGCTTAGCCTTCTAAGAGCATGTGCTAGGCTTGAGAGGATTACTAGCTCCCTCCTGAATGAAAGAGGGTTCTCAGGTAGCAAAAACAACTTTCTGTAGACAACTGTTGCCATATATAATGATATTTCAGTGGTGGGTTTTAAAGACTGACGTGAATACTCTGATTCCTTTTCCAATTCTTACAGCAATGGCAGTCCTACAGCTATAGGAGTTAAGGATACTCAGTATATTGATCATGGAAAATGGAAGAATTTTTGTTGTAACTTCCAGAAAACATAATTAGGACTTCAGTTTTGTAGGTTATACATCAGATTTTCAGGCTTGACAAGTACTTCTTGTAACCAGCTGAAGAGTCATCAGAAAAGAGTCCACTTACCAGGAACTCTGCATGCTAGAGTCCTGAGAGTGGTCGGTCCACTGGATAGTCACATGAAGAGTCCTTGGGCTTCCAAGACCCCAAGAGGGGCTGTTGAAAGCATAAGTAAGTGGGACATATCTTGTTTAAGACCTATTCTGTGAAGTCAGATGGTGTCAGTAATTTTTGTGCTAGTATGAGGGAACACAAACCATCTGTGACTCAAGCACAAGAAAGGTGTGCAGAAGAGCTAAGGAAAGTGGTGGACATCCTTAGATCTGTGGGCTGTCCTCAAGCCACCAACAGCAGAACACAGCAGCCAGGGTGCTTCAGTGGGATGAGGGTTTAGCATGGTTAGTTTCTGACTGGCCTCACTGTCACCTACAAGGTACATACCTGTCGAAAGAATTAGGGCTCCAGGTTTAAACTCCGGCAAACAATCTGAGCCATCACCTCTCACACATCCATTACATGCACCCTGGCGGGATCACAGATACTGACTCTAGGGCAAGGCACACTGCCACTCCTGAGGCTTCCTCCTAATCATGCCTTCAACTCACCTAATGGGGACAATGTCAGAGATGTGGATCAAGGTGCTGGATCAGAGCTGCAGCTTGTGCTTACCTTTGGCCCATTTATCCTTCTGGGTCAATTTTAGAAAACAGAAACCACTTTACCTTACACAGGAAGGGGCTTACAAAATTCAGAGGATATAAATAGTAGAAATGCTTGGAGAAGCACTGAGGATGGGCCTCCAGGAATTGTTCCATAATGGTATCAAAGAACTGGCCTCCAAGGGAGCAGCTAGCCCTGATATAATCAACAAGGCTGGAGGAATAGCACAGTGGTTAGAGCCCGTGCCTAGGAAACACAAGGCCGCGAGTTCCCCAGCATGACATAAGCCAGGCATAATGACCAATGCCTGTAATCCCAGCCTCAGGGAGGCTGAAGCAGGAGGATTGCTGTGAGTTCGAGGACAGCCTGGGCTACATAGTGCACTCAGGAGCAGCCTGGATAGAGTAAGACCCTGTAGCAAAAAAAAAAAAAAAAAAAAAAAAAAAAAAAAAAAAAAAAAAAAAAAAAAAAAAAAAAAAAAAAAAAAAAAAAAAAAAAAAAAAAAAAAAAAAAAAAAAAAAAAAAAAAAAAAAAAAAGCAAAAGAATCACAAAACAGCTACTAGGACTTGAAGATCCAGAAATAAATGTCAATTTGGGAGTCAGAAGGTTCCATGGCTACAGCTGTTGGCCTCAGTCATACCGAGTCTGCTAGAACTGCCTCAGCAAGATCTGCATGCCCGGCACCCTGTGCCTGGACTATGGAGCTAGTGACTGGATATCCTGGCGCCAGCCCCTCCGTATTAGGCTTGCCCATGGGAGCAAAAGCATCAACAGGCATCCTCCAAGCAATTTTCTGTCTCCTTAATGTCCCGTGAGCCCATCTGATTGGCCAAGCTTAATTCTAATCTAGAATCATAGCCATAAGGGAATCAGGAGAGAATTTTTGGCTTTCCTACCTCTGCAGTAGAGAAAGGCATCCTAGAAGGAAAAGGAGAACAGATTCTGAGCACTCACGCACTATGGCGTACTTCAGCGAGCGGCCTGTGTCTCTATGGGCTGTGGAAAGCCATGGGTAAAGGCATTTCCTGAAACAGAAATACAGCCAGAAAAGGAGGAGAAAAGAGCTTAACCCAGTGGAACAATCAGGCTGTCTTTTTGGAATCCCTATCTAATGCTGCCCTCTGATGTTTGTAGAATAAACTGCCTTTGAGAAATGTTGAAACTCAGACCTGATTGAATAGATTATCTATCTAGCTGTGATTTTCTAGGATAGTTAGCTATGGATGTCTTCATCACACAGAACCAGGAAACACGCCCTGAAATGGACACACAAAACACTTCAAAATGATTTAGTCAATTGACATCCAGATCAAATTTTGCTCAGGTATTATCAACTCAGACCTGGAGGTCTAGGTTATTTTTCCTTCATCATCAGAGTGAAAAAGTTTTAGGCATTCCTTGTGGTTTGTGAAATGATCAGAAAGCAAATTAACAAATTACAGTTTTTATGGACTTTGGCTCCAAGGGAAGCCTTCCAACAAAATGTTTTATTTATTGCTGGTACTGTTAACCCTCCAGAGGTCATGGATGATCAGAGATATAAACTTGTCCGTGTAACACCTGGCCCACAAAGCCTGCAGAGTATAGCTTCTATTTTTTTCCCTGTATTTATAAGTACTCCCTACCCAGGAGCCAGGCAGATGCTGGGATTGGACAGCTGCCTCCATGTCTAACCCACGTGGGGGCTTTGCCAGTCAGCTCCTATCCTGCCTAGTTCTTTTCAGATCTGCACCAACCATGGGGAATGTACTTTCTCTCTCAAAAAAAAAAAAAAAAAGAAAAGAAAGAAAAAAAAAAAACTCATGCCTTGGAAGCACAAAAGTAAATAAAATGCACTCCTACCATACCTTCACTGTGGATGGCATTTAATAAGAAAGACACCACTGGTTTTCAGGTTATGTGCTAGTAGGAAATAAGTTTCCATTAACAAAACAAAGTTTCTGAATAAAGTACTTCTCAGGGCAACTCATAAATGAAAGCTGTATTTACAATTTTACATCTGTAGTTATCAGTTGAGACCCAAATCATCTGCCAGAATTGTGGACTAAATAGTAAAATTCAAGGATCAGAGTGTCTCCTGGACAGGCCAAGCATGGTTCTGCTACAGCGTCCCTGCCTTTCCCCTGCTAGGAAAATACTACTTCCTGCTATCAGGTCCACGTCAGCATGGTTCTCCCATTTTCCCTTCCAGGTTACTAATGTGGTAAGGTCTAGGGGCCTCATTCATGGGGCATAAACCATGGTCATTGCTTTCTCTTCCCTCTTCCTTCCTCATGGTCATTTGTGGTAAATAGTGGAACTGTGGTCAAAGACCTTTGAATAGATGAAGGTGGGTTAGAGTAGGTGTCACTTTGGTCTTCACCTGAGTTGTCTATAGTGGTTCAGGATCAAAAGCATACTTACAAATCATGTGGTATTTTGTTTTCTTCTGCTAACTTTTCAGAATATACCTTATGTCACTCTTTTTTGTATTTAAGTATTTAAATACTTTTAGGTTTCTCCCAGATAATTTTTGATTTATTTTTTCTTTTTGAGACAATGTCTTGCTCTGTAGTCCAAGCTGGTCCTGATCTCACTATGTAGTCAAGGCTGGCCTAGAACCCATGGCAATCGGCCTGCCTCAGCCTCCCGGGTTCTAGGATTATGGGCATGTAGTACCATACCCAGTTTATGTACTGCTGGGGAATTGAACCCAGGGCCTTGTGCAGACTAGGAAAGCTATATCATCAGCCCTCTACCCAGCCAATTTTTAATAGTACCTCAATCTTGTTCTGATTTCTACTTGGTATTCAGGCTTAAGAAGTCAAGTAGATGAATGAGTAAAAACCATCATGGCTGGAACTGTGGCTTTCTCTTGAGAACCGACTCCACCCTAAGACCACCATCTTCGAGAACTTCTAAATATTTTCAAATTCTTTGACAAACAGTATCAAACTATCCTAATTTCAGGCTAGACCACTAACTAAAGTACTACAAGCTGGAGCCACTTAGCAGAAACCACTTCTTATATTCTGCTTATACAGCTAAACATTTAGCTTCCAGGTGCCAGGGCTGTTCCCATTGCTCTAGTTTAGGGATAGGATTTCACAAGCAAAACAAGTCGGAGATCAGAGTGGTCACTCCCCCCTTGTCAAGCCTGGGGGATATGCATCTTGTTCTGGCCACTGCACTGTTTGCTTTCCCGGGGAAGGGCCAGACTCATCTTGGAGATGCAGAGAGATGCGGGGATGAAAGGCCGCAGAAAACAACAAGCTCAGGGCTGTGTGTGAGGTCAGGGTTGTGTGTAATCAGTCACCAGGGGGCCCTGATGTGCTGATCTTCAGGGCTTTGGAATGTGACTGGAGGAACAGCATCCTGCTGGGTTCACAGAGGAAAATCCCAGGGGCTGGAGGTGAGATCTTAGCCACAAAAGTGAGCTCATCCATGCACAAACACTCAGAAACAAAGTTTGCAGCGCTGTTGTTATAATAATGAGAAGAATAATAAGAGAGCCACAAGGATCCTCCCAACTCTGTGAAATTTCCCATGTTAAGTAGTTTAGTCACAAGACAACAAAACAGTGGGGATTTCAGAGCAAACAGTGTGAGATAAATGATTACAACATCCACATACATCATGAGAAAGACTGATCAAATTATGATTTTTTATAATAACAATATGAAATCATCAAGGAATTGATGCAGTATGCACATTGCTAGTGGGTCTGAAACTGGTTCTCCTTCTATGGGGGTAACTTGGCATTACAGGATAAAAATTACAGATGCCTGTATCTGTAATACAGCATTCTGTTTTTAAGGAATTTGTTGTAAAGTTATAGAGGTGCAAAATGGCACATACAAGACTATTTATTTGCAGTTTTTTAAGAATACCAAAAATTTGAAAACCATCATTAGGGCAGCTACTCAAAAAGTTATGGTATAGCTAATCAATGCAGTCTAAAAAAAACAGGAAAAAGTATGTCCTCATATGTGAAACAAAAATAACAACAAAAACAAAAATTATGATGAAGAAGAGTCTGCATATTACACTATAATTTCAGTTCAATAAAACATAGAGAGAGCCTGAGAGGTAGGTTTGCTGTCACCGTCTGATGAGTCAACCTCCATCCATTAAGTACTGACGAACTACTTACTCTTTGTTAGTGTATATTTTTGATACATAACAATCGCATTCAACTGGAGGAACTGGTGCCTATACACATTCGCATCTTGATCATCTTCCCTTCCTTATGCCCCTCCCCCACTCTCACCCCCACAAGCATCTCCTTTCTCTCCCACAAAATCTCCCTTTCCTGCCACCACTCTTCTTTTGCGGATGAGCTGTGGCCTCGGGTGTGTACAGCCTACAATTTAGTGAGCACAAACACTGTCTGAGTTGTTTCCTAAAAATGAAGATCAGAGAGAGGTACCATTAGAAATTGTGACAGTGAATCTGGGGCTGGGGCCTAGGATTGGGGACACAAACACCAGGTGACTCACGCAGCAGATCCTCACACCATGCTCAAGAGGCAGTGCTCTTGTGAGCACACGACTCGCACCTGAGACAAAGCCTCGACACCACATCGAAGCCTGCTCCAGGGTCCACAGAGGGGAATCCAGCCGTGCCACATCCTCAGCTCAAGGGGCTCCCAGAGGTGGTCAACGGCAAATCTGTTCCCAGGACAGTCTTCTACAAGTATCTGTGTTGGCCTTTTTCAACATGAGAAGAGCCAAACTGTTTTCTAATACATATGTAGATACTGTTATGGGGATGACTACTGCTCATCAGAGTTATTCATAGATAGAAAGCTGAATTTATAAGCATAAAACAACAGGTTGTTTACTTTATGTCCCAGTAATAGTTTATCTACTTCTGCTTATATAATATCACAATTTTTTTTGAAAGCAATGCAAGATAGATACTTCCTTTAACCAGGGCGTCCAACTTAGGGCCCGTGGGTAGGCCACAAGCAATCCTGGAAGCCAGGAACGTGGCCCCTCAGAATCAGAAACTTTTAACATTACTATGCAATTTTTAGCAGTATTTTTCATGCCTTGACTGCATGGTGCTTGAACATATACTGTATAGGCAAAAATGGAACGCTGTGAGGAGAAGGCATGCTACAGTGTCAGGTCTACCTCCCGTGCCCACCAGGCAGTGAAACTGAAACGGATGTGCAACATGCCAGTAGAACACAGTGACTGTCAGTAAGAGTATTTCAATTTAGCGACAGAGTGCCAATACTCATGAAGATAGGCATTTATCATTTTTAAGTAGAAATCTTCCATTCTTTTAAGTACTAAACTCGAGGTTGTTATGGTTTTTAGTATTACAATAAAAAATAAAAATAAATTGCTACTTATACTCATTAACTAAATTATTTATTTTGTATGCAGTCCAAAGTAATTCTTCAATCAATACAGCCCAGGCAAACCAAAAGTTTGTATGTCCATAGCTCCCATAGCTTAAATGGTCACTCATACTTTTTTTTTTTTCAGTATTGTAGATGAACCTAGGCCTCACACTGAGCTATAGCCTGAGCTCCTTTTTGATCATCCTGCCACAGCCTCTCAGGGTGCTGGGTTTGCAGGCATAAACCAGCAGGAGTGGCTGGGATTTGTGTGCGAATGTATGAACTCTAGTTTATCATTTCTCAGCCTTTTGGCCAACATCAACTATAAACATGCTGGTTCTAGTTCATGGGCAAAATAGGAACTAGAGTTCATACGCTTGATGTAACTTCACTGTTCTGTCATTTCTTGTAATTGATTTCAGTAATAGTTATCTTTTGCGATTTCCATATTTGTTTACATTTATTTTTAGATATGATTCAGTTAAAAATAGAAGTGCAAATACCCATACAACATTTAACCATTTTCCACTACCAGTATTTCTCACCCTTTTCAGAAGTTCTGAAATAATATTCTTCAAATTTACTAATATTTTCAGTTTAATTTAGAACCTTAAAAATTGTGATTACTCACTGGGCTTATATTTAATCTGGAAAGTACAATATAGTCTTTGTTCTATAATAGATAGGTAGGAATTTAAGACTTCAATATCACAAAGCTCTGTTTTATTATATGGCACATTTGCTGGTACTCATTTGTAAGATACTGGTACTCATGACACATTTGTAAGGTACTGTTCTAAATGTTGGTAAATATTAATGAATTTAATTTCCAGGAGATTGTGCTCCCATGACTATGTTATCAACTTTCAATACTCCTTTCAAAGTCAGACTTCTGTCCCTAATGGAAATCTATCTTGAACTGAAATCTCCCTATTCTAATTGCTCCATACGCTTTTAAATCCAAGAGTAAGAAATCTCAAATCTGAATGCTCCGTGGACTCCTTAGTGATCTCAGGAGAAGGTTTTACTGTACTAGATCACTCCCTGCAACTACGTATTGTCTTGATAATTCCTCTGGGCCCTGAGACCCTGCTTGAACGCTGGCCTTCTTAACATCTGGCTGAGCCTTTGCCCAAGAAAAGGTTTCTTGAGTGTTTTTGCCTGCTGCTATGGGTTGACTACGGTCTACTCTCTCCAAAACTCATGTTAAAATTTAATTCCCACCTTGAGATATTAACAGATGGGATCAAGCAGGACCTTTCAAAGGTGATTAGAGCTCTACTTTCACGAATGGAATAATCCATTATGTGATAGGTTAATGGATTATCTTAAGAGTGGGTCAACTGGGGCTGCAGGCTTAGCCCAGTTTAGGTTGAGAGTATTTGCTTTGCAAGTATAGGGCCTTGTGTTCAATTCTCCAGCACCACGTAGGCTGGGTGGGGTGGCATGCAACTCTTGTAAAAAATAAGTGAAGGGCTGGAGGAACGGCTCAGCGGTTACAGTGTTTGCCTTGCAAGTGCTATGTCAGCTGTTAAGTATCGGAGTTCAATTCCCCAGCACCACATAAGCTGGGTGTGGTGGCATATGCCTGTAATCCCAGCACTCGGGAGGCCGAGGCAGGAGGATTGCCATGAGTCCAAGGCGAGCCTGTGCTCCATAGTGATTTCAGGACCAGCCTGGGCAACGGGCTACAGAGCAAGACCCTGTCTCAAAAAAAAAAAAAAAAAAAAAAAAAAAAAAAAAAAAAAAAAAAAAAGAATGAATCAACTATACAAAAGGCAGTTTGTCCACATCTCTTGCACATTGCCCTATGTCCCTCCATGAGATGCCCTCAGCTACCTGAGTAAGAAGCCACCACCAGAAGCAGCCACTAGAGCTCAAGAGCCAGAATAAGCCTTTTCCTTTATGACTTGGGTCTGTGGTACGGTGTTATTAACCACAGAAAATGGACTAAAACCACTCCCCAGTTGCTGGCTTAGTCCCGATTACTGCCTGCTGCCTGCTTCTCCCCAAGCACTGCACCTTGTGCTTCCCCGTCACCCATCACCAGGCCACTGAGCTGGACCTCCTAGTCTGTGCTACCTACTGATCCACTCCAGAGCTCAGCAGGCCCCGGAAGGCCTGGCAACAAACCTGCTCCTGAGCCTGCTTCTTCTGAGCCATTCTGGAATGTCTGCCTTGTTCACTGCAGGTGGGCTAAACCTAAGCTATAACATTTCAAGTCCAAGGTGCACATTCCACTGATTTATAAAGAAAGGTACCACCAAATTAGGTTTCAGTGATGTGACTGGAAACACCATGTCATGCACAAGGGAGAAGCTGAAATGTGACAGAACCCTGTGGGGAGAGGAAAGTGGACAGATGTCCCCACCTCTCATCTCAGGGCGGTTATCTTCTCTGCTTCAGGTCCAGTCTACTGTCTTCAGTAGATCTGAAAAATCATCTACTTAGGAGCTGTAGTAAAAATTGAGTTTCCACAGACAATGGTACCACTCTCACAGTTGGGCAATTCAACAAGTGTTCAACCATCCTAAGTTTTCTTTTCATCAAATTTGCTTTCAGTCTTTCCTGCGGGATTCTCACTGTAAAGATGAGTGAGCGGCCAGCTTTAAGACTCCTGCCTGCTGTGCATTACCACTGGAGTCAGTGCATCAAGTGACCAGACTGAATACTCCTGAATTCCAGTGTCTGTAGCACTTTACACTGTGTTCCCCTGCAAGAAACTATCAGTTTACTTTTGACACTATAGGTTGGTTTGCAATGTTTGGTATTTTAATATAAGTAAATCGGTATCATATACCCTTTTATGTCTGGTTTCTCTCACTGAGCATGACATTTTCAAAATTCACCCATTCTAATATATGTAGACATATAATTAGTTGCTCTTTATGACAGCATTCTACACTGAATTTTACCTGACAGAAAATTTTTGTCCCTCAAATTTTGAATAACTTTATTAACTGTATTTTAATAATAATTACAATTATCATACAACCCAGATTTTATTCCAAAGCTGGAGATTGAACCTAGCTCATGCGTAAGACAAGTATTCTACCTCTGACCCAAACTTCCAGCCAAATAATCCAGACATTTTAAATACTGAAAGCCTATGCACATAGGAAATTTTTTAGCTCTTAAATTTTAAAAGCTAGGTCCAAATGTATACACATACACACTTCCCTACAAAAGTTTTTTTCCAGAGAATAAGGTAGTAAGTAAAATTCATATCAGCATAAACATAAAATGTATTGGTAGGATAAAATTCTATGAAAGGACAGAAGTAAAAAGAAATGCCAAGAGATTTCCCAGTAATAAATTTTGTTACACTGTACTATTCAAATTATTACATACATTTTAAAAATGATGTTATTTTTTCCTTTTAGGTCTTTATTGAGAATATGCAGCAAATGTAATCTTCTACAGTCTTTAAACATAAAATTTTACATATTGACTTTAATGTCAATTTGAAAATTTAAAAAATATTGAGAACTTTTCTGTAGAGATTGCTCTTTGGTTGGTCTAGAGTGGGCAGAAATATGTTTTTTTTAACTTTCCCCAGTTATTCATAAGTGCAGGAAGGGTTGAGAACAACTAGTCTAAACATAGTGAGGACTTTGAGAAGCAGAGGAAAACAGAATGAAACCTACATGCTTTATCTATCTGAACGTAAGTGATCTAGTAAACAACTATTTGCAAGTTTTATAACAATATTAAATTAACAAGCCTATGTAGAATGTAAACATAAACTTTAGTGGGCCTAATAACTATGGTGTTTTCCAATGCTATTATTTGCAAAGCACTCAGCCAACTGTTGTATGTAAATGGAATCATGCCAGTGTAGACACCACCAAGGCTGGAACACTAAGTTACATGGAGATGCAGCAAGGGACTGACTCACATGGATTGGCAACCGTTCATGAGTTCATCTGATGACTTTTCATACAGCAGTATTTCTTTTTGCTTACTGTCCAGACTTTTTTCTGTTATGCTGTTGCTGCTGGACACTGATCTCCCATGCATTCCCTTGTCTCCAGGCCTTTGCCATCACTTTTGGACATGGACCTGCTAAGCAGCTCTTACATGTGCAGGTGGCCATTTTGAACTCTCTTTGAACTCTAAATTCCGGTTTCCCAAGTTTGAAACTTAATTTTTTTCTTCTCCAATTTGCCTCTATTCTCTTGGCACCATTTTTTTTCTTGCTTTTGTTTCTTATTATAATTGATGTTATCGTGCTTAAAGGCGGGATTAGGATTTGGGCTTAGGACCAAATTCTACAACTATTTGGCCACGTGACATAATAAATTAACCTGTCAAATGGAAGTTAATTGCTGGTTTGTCTAGTAGGTTAAATGGTAGCCCCTAGAAGGAAAGGTTCACACCCTAATCCCTGGAGCCTATAAAAACTGTATAAGGTAAAAGATGTGGTTGAAGATGATGAGAAGGGTTTATTCTCATTTGAAACATACTCATGGAAGAGTGACAGGAGTTTTGGGATCCACATAGAAGAAAAGGCAATACACAGACATAGAATTTGTCCATTTCAAGTATATAAAAGTTCTGGGCAGCCATTATCACTGTGTCTATAGACTTACCTGCTCTGAATATTTCATGTAAGTAGCTTCATATAAAATTATAGAGGTTGTTTATGACTGGCTGTTGCATAGCAAAAGGTTTCAAGGTTCATCCATGTGATAGCATATATCCATATTTTATTCCTCTCCCTCTCAGTGTGTGAATGTGTGCACGTGCATAATACTAGGGATTACATGCAGGGCATCCACACTGAGCTACATACCCAGCCCATTTTTATTTTATTTTTGAGACAGGGTCTCACTCTGTAGCGCAAGCTGGTCCTGAACTCTTTGCTAGTACACACCTGTTATCTCACCTCAAGATGGAGGACGAGGCTGAGTCCAAGGCTTGAACTGGAGGGGTGCGTACTGATTCCACCCTTCCTCTCTAACTTGGCTTCTCTCTCTGCCGTGCCATGAGAAACTCTCTTTTGGCTCCAGACCCTCTCCACCATTTCCAGCTTCCCACCTGTGAATGAACTGTGGCCTTCTGAAACAATGAGCTAAAATTTTCCTCCCTAAAGTTGTGGATGCTGGGTACTCTGTCCCAGAAATGAAAAAGTAACTAAGGCACCCATTTGTTATTTATATATATTTGTGATACACAATGGTTAAACTTGAGAATTTTATGCACATACCATATCACATCAATTTTACATTCCCTTGCCCTACCCCTTTCTTGGCCACTCCCCTCCCTTGTCTCCCTGACTCTCAACATCTCACCCACTCGACTATTTTTTATATAGAGTAGGTTTTCTCAACAACAGTAATATTGATATTTGGGACTGGATACCTGCTTGTTGTGGGGACTGTTCTGCACACTGTATGTTTAGCAGTAACCTTGTCCTTTACATAGGATGATAACACTCTCCCGTCTAGTTATGACAATAATAGAATAATGTCACAAGTTCTAAGGGGCAAACTTACCTGGCTCCTCATTAACATCATTAGGTCAAGGACCATTAATTTAGGTAGGTGGGGGGGGGGGCGGGGGGTACCTCAATGGTTACTGTTAGCGACAGAGTCACAGTTCTTCAGTTGCCCTGGCTCACATGCTCTCAAACTAACTATAAATAAGACAACTCAGAGTCCAAAGGAAGACTCAAAGCAAATGAAACTTTATTGTAGACAACGAGAAAGAGAGGAGAAAGCTCTCAAGAGAAGCTTGAGAGGGGGTTCTTGACTTGAGATTCCCTGCTCAAAATGGTGAAACTGGTCTCTTATATTTATGTTTATGTATACAGCAGTTTGGCTTTCTACAGTGAGCCAGCTGTAGCTGCAAAAATACAATTGGCCTACAGCTAAATTTACTGTCTTTTGTCGATAAGGAAAGAAATGAGGAGCTTCCTACTCTCACTGCAATCCTGTGTGCTTGGCTGTTTCAGAAGAGAAGCGGTGTGAGGAGCTGTAACTCACATCTGTTCTCATGACCAATGGAACACTCTACCCTGGCTTTTTCTTTTTCTTTTATCAGTCCTATCCTATTCTCTTCTACCAGTTAAAGTGCTCAACTAGCATGAGCAAGGCCCTGGGTTCAATTCCCAAGCACTACACAAAAATCATCAGGGCATGGTGGTACACACCTGTTATCTCAGCTCTTAGGAGGATTGCTGCTGAGTTTGAGGACAGTGTGAGCTACACAGTAAGCTCACGACCAACTCTGGACTACACAGTGAGACCTTGCCTCAAAAGACAAAAAAATTAGAAGATGATCAAATTGGACTGGCAAAAATTTATCTAGTATGGCTCTTCTTGTGGTAGATTATCCCAATCACTATTCACATACTAAGATTTGTGCTAATGTGCTAAGGCTGTGGATGTAGCTCAGTGGTAGAATATTTTTCTGACATGGCCGAAGACCAACATCCATTCATGATAAAAAGCCTTCATGAAAATAGGTTTAGAAGGAAGTGACATCAAGCTGATAGAAGGGCATTTACAGCAAGGGCTGTCTTACTACTCATGTTCAATACTGTACTTGTAACCTAGCCAAAGCAATCAGACAAGGACATGAAATAAAGAAATTACATATTGCAAGAAGCTAAACTATCTTTATTTGCAGATGACCTGATTCTTTACATAGAAGATCCCAAAAACTCCCCCAGAAGACACTTAGAACTAATTACCAAATTCAACCATGTTCCAGAACACAAAATTAACACACACACACACACACACACACACACACACACACACACACACACACAGACAGAACTAAAAGAATCAACCCTAAAACTCATATGGAACCAGAAAAGACCCAGAAGAGCCAAAGCTATCTTGAGCAACAAAACAAAAGCAAGTAGCACCATGATTTCAGATGCCAAGTTATACCACAAAGCAAGTGGTTAAAATATATATATATATATATATGTGGTTTGGAACAAAAACAGGTGGACCAATGGAACACAGCTGAGGACACCGGGACAACTTCAAGTACTCTCAGTCATCTGATCTTAAAGAAAAAAAAAAAAAGGCGGAGGTAAACAGCAGCCCAGGAAGCAATCCCAGGCCAACTACAAATGGCTGGGAGCTTCCAGCATCAGCTGATGGAGGAGGCCCACTGGGAGCCCAGAACCTCTCACAGAGCTGGAAGAGGAAAGTGCATCCCAACAACTGAAAAGAGGCCATGGGAAGGTCAGAAATCCAGAAGGCTTACCAGAAGTGGAAGAAAACAGCACTCTAGGAAGCAGGCCTAGGCAGGCTGAGCATGATCCTGAGCTGCTGGCATTCAGAAACACTGAAAATCCTGGAGGCTGGAACCTAAGACCAAGATAAATGTGGATCTGGGAAAAGTGGGAATTGACAGCAGTTGGTAGCCTCAGCCTCCAAAAATAAAGCCTGTGGGTAGGGCGTACCACAAACACAATGTGAGCTCAGCCTAGATAAGGCCTCCTGGAGCCTGTATCAAAGCAGTGCGCAGAAGTCTTAACAGGCAACGACATAAGCAGGAGCCATTTAAAAAATAAAACCTGAGTCTGAATAGTGTAAAAGAAAGGTCAAAAGAGCACATCCGTGATTTTGGGGTCACTCTTAAACAGTGTCTAGGAAGAAACAAGCAAGACAGACAGTTGTGGAAAGAAAGGCCACTGACCCTCGGAAGGGCTCAGGTGTAGTGGGAGCAACTCTGAGGGTAGAGAGCCCTGTCCCCAAGGGAAGGAAGCCAGAAGGGCTTTGCTGAGGGGTGTAGAGGTGAACAATACACCTCAGAGGCCATCAGACTGTTAGGTCCTCCCTTACTGCCTACTCCCAGCGCAGAACTAGAATTTCCTCTTCCACAGACACCCCTATGGCCATTCAAAGAAACCTTTCAGGTAGGCCTTTAAAGTGAGGCCTCAACAGAAGAAACATGGGAAGAAGGCAAGGCAACAGGATACACACACACACACACACACAAACACACAAAAGTGCCTGAGACTCCAGAAATTAATGTCATAGGCCCTGAAATAGTGGATCTCATAGGTAAAGAAATCAAAAAGCAAATAAATGAGTGAAATCGCCAATTTAAACAAGGTATCCTCAAAGAAATGCAGGCAATGATTAGCAGGCTCATAGAGGAAAGTTCCTCTTAAACAAATAGTGGTCCTACAAGCTTTAAAAGACAGCAAGTGTCAACCCAGGTTGTTGCATCCAACAAAATTATCCTTGAAAATTGAAGGGGAAGTAAAATATTTCACGACCAAGAGTCCCTACAGAAATTCGTGATCACTAGCCTAGCATTGCATAAAATACTTGAAGGAATCTTTGAGAGAGACAGACAGACAAACAAGTAGCACCAAAGAACATGGAAGAAAGGAAACATCTAAAGAGAAAGTCTACAAAAAAAGATTGGTATTTGAATCATTTCATTTGTATCCTACTAAACAGTACCAACTTTTTCGTAAAATCTGTGAAATTTCCCTACATAATTATTATTCATAATACATTAGTTTGCAAAAGATAATTATATTCAATATGGCAATTAGCATAAAATCTTTTAAAAATACATATACCTAAATTTATCGATGGATATATAGATGAAATGAGAAGCCAAATCTGGCAAAATGTTAAAATTAGTGAAACGTGAGTAAATAATTTATAAATATTTTAAAATTTCTGAAATACTACATATGCAGGCATTCTGAGGACCAAATGGGTGTGACAGATAGTTAGGGTGGATGGGGAGGGTGTGAGAGTTAAAATTGGGAAGAGACTGTAATGTGGATGTGATTTACATGTGCACAGAACATACTTAAGTTCACTGTAAACATTACGTATCACACCATGTATTAGTAAAATGGGGGGGGGGGGGGGGGATACTGTGCTAGAACTGATTATCCACATGTTGAAGAATGAATTGAGACCCAAAAGTGGATCAAAGACTTTGACATTAAAATGGAAACATTAAGCCTCCTGGAGGACAAAAATAGGCAAAATTCTTAAGGAAACAGCTGTAGACAAAGACTTTCTCAACAGAACACCGTCTGAAAAGATATAACCCCAAGGGCTGGAGGAACAGCACAGTGGTTAAACCTTGAGTTCAATTCCCCAGCACCACACAACGCTGGGCATGGTGGCACAGGCCTGTAACCCCAGCACTTGAGAAGCTGAGCCAGAGGGACTGTCCTGAGTCCAAGACCAGCCTGGGCTCCACCAGTGAGTTCAGGATCAGCCTGTGCTACAGAGCGAATCCCTATCACAAAAAATATATAACCCCAAGAATTTACAATTGGGATTGAACCTGATCTAAAAGTTTCTGCACAGCAAAGGAAACAACAGAGTGAGCAGAGAATTAGGGAACTGACTCAATGTAAAATAATTTTGCCACCCACTCCTAGGACAGGGATAAAACTAGAATATATATAAAGAACTGGGGGAAAAAATAGTATCCTCAAAATAAAAGACCCAATCAAAAAAATGGGCTACCGAAATGAATAGACATTTCTCAAAACAAGTAAAACTGACCAATAAATACAGGAAAAAATGCTCAACATCTTTAGTCATTAGAGAAGCGTAAATCAAAACACTGCTGAAGTTCCAGCTTACCCCAGTGAGAATGGCTTTTATCAAGAACTCAAAAAACAACACATGTCAGGGAAAAGAAACTCTTTTACATAGTGGTGGGACTATAAGCTAATACAACTTATAGAAAGCAGTATGGAGATTCTTGAAGGGAAAAAAAAAAGAAAGATAATGGATATTCCATCTGACCCAGCAATACCTCTTCTAGGTATATTTCCAAAAGAGCTAAAAGTACCAAATCACAGATGCATACCCTTGTTTATAGCGGCACCACTAGTAATAGCTAAACCATGAAAGATGATGAAATATCCAACAGCAGGTCAATGGATAAAGAAAATGTGGTACATATACACAATGGATACTACTCTGCCATAAAGATTTGAGTCTTTTATAGAAAAATTAATGAGACCATCATGCTTAGTGAAGTGAATCAGACCCAGGAGATTAAACATCACCTGGGAGTCAAATATTAATGTAATTAAATAATACAGGGTATCTCCCCAAGTCTATCCCTTCACACTTGGTTTTAATTTAGCAGAGCTCTTTCTTGCTACCTGTCATGAGTCTGAATGACAATATGAACAGACGGCAAGTCAGATTTCAATATTTAACCAGTCACAGAGTCACCTTGAATTGCAAAGAAAGGATTTCTCTCTCTAGGCAAAATGAGAAATGACTACTGATTCTATTTGTTAGTGAAAGGTAAGAAGTAGGAGTACAAGAAAATACACAAGAACAAAATAATAAAAACTAGCCCTTGTTCTCTTTAAAAAAATGAGTGGTGTATAAAAAGGACTGAAAATAGTACATCTGAGCCTTCTCTTTTGCTCCAAAATCTCATGAAATGACTAAAATGCAAAACAAGTCCACACAATGTAGCCACATTAAGAAGCAAAAAGTGCCATCAATACAGCAGCATTTTCTAGGTGTTCTAAAAGAGGTAGGTAAGGATTACAGACACTTGTGTGCAGTGTGAGCAAATCACGTAAGGTGAGCTGAGCAGAAGCATGGAGGTCTCACCAATTTTAAGCCATAGCAAACAGTAGCAAAAATTAACCCTGCAGAGTGGATGAGGCAGGACAGGAATAAGTGCAAATGACATAGTTCGCTTATTAGTATTTTTCTTACAAGGAGGAAAATAAAGTGATATGTTGCTACAAAGGTGGGCCTGGGTATATGGGTCTTTTAACAAAGTCCTCTAGGTTAAGTAATGTGCAGCTATGGTGGAGAACAACTCAGTGATAACACTACTCTTAACCCAGGGCTTCCCAACACGATAGTGAGTTACGAACAGGGCAATCATAAGCCATTATCCACACTGAAATATTTCTGAAAATCTTAGGGACAACTATTAGTAACCATGCCCGAAGGACAGGTAATGTGGGATTTTAAGTCACTCTAGTTACTTGAGTACTTATTTCTTTCAGCTCTTTGTTTAGTTAGGCTATCGTCTGGCAAGCTAAAGCTCCATCAACAGCCTCTTTTGTTTATTCTAAGATGCACTGTGACTACTAGCATTTCCAATGTGTGCCACAATCTGTAAATGAGTGGCCAGTGCTGCTTCTAGCTAGCCTCAGGCTTTCAATACATGTAGTAAGATGTGTTTTGTTGGGAAGAGATACCACCTCCTCAGTGCTTAACCCACAATTTACACCCTGCTCCACAGACTTTAGAATACTCTGAGCCATGGACTCAAGCTAGACTGTTTACTCCATAGTACCTAGGTAGCTATCTTTAAAGAGCTCAAAGAACAGGCTTCAGGATCCATCATGTTAGGTCATAAAATAAGGCTAAATAAATGTAAAAAGAAATCATTCAAAACAGTCATAATGAAATTAAAAATAACAAATATTGAAGTTCATAAATGCATTGTAATTTCAACATTACATCTCTAAGTTGTTAGTATGAAAAAAGTCACAAGAGAAACAGAAAACGCATCAATATGAATTAAAATGAAGTCACAACATACCAAAACACAAGAGACAAGCAGTGCTACCAGAAATATGTATTTCTGTAATGTCTTCTCTATACAACAAAAGATCACAAAAAACAAGCTAACTCTTCAAAGTATTTAAAAAAAAAAAGCCCAAAGCAATTTAGTAGAATTAAAACAGAGTTAGAACAAAGACAATACAAAAATAACAAAAACTATGAATCAATCCTGGTTATTCGGAAAAATCCAACAAAAATGGTAGTTAGCTAAGACTGACTTAAGGGAAAAAAAGATTCTAATTAGTAAAATCAGAAACAAAACAGTAAACTGACTGTACGGGAGCACCATGAACACTGTGTGCCAAGAAATTAGGTAACATACATGCAATGTACAAATTCCAAAGACAGAAGCTACTGAACAAAGGAGCTGACAGTATGGAAGGTGAAGGAAGCATAACAAAAGAAAAAAGACATCCGTTATTTTCTGAGTCTAAGGTTTTTCTAACGTGAATGGAACAAGAAATATATACCTAAATGTTATTTAAAGCCTATGGAAAAACTGAAAATAAAGCAACAGATGAGGAAAACAGTGTTGTGATGGAAATTTTTCAGCCCTTTACAGAGATATATCTGAAGTCATAGGTGGAAACGGACACAAAAAAAGCCAGGAAATGAGACTGGCTTTCCTTCTGTGACCCTTGCAACTGATCGTATTTCTAGAGTTACATTAGTCAAATAGTTTTAGCGGAAAACTAAAATATCCACACATTTTGAGGAAAGGAAAGATGCCATGAAGGAGAGTCCCTAATCCAAGAGTGTTTAAGGTGATTAGGACTCAAACCCTAAGTCATCTCTTAACCATCATATTGTACATGTTGAACCATTATATTGTACATATTGAGTAGTATTTATTATTGTTGGTGCAGTGCTGGAATTGAGCCCAGACCTTGCACAAGCTAGGAAAGGGCTTTTCCTCTGAGGTATATCCCCTGGCTCTTTGCTATACTTTAGAAGTGCTTCAGATTTCAAATTTCAAAATATCTGCAGACAGGTAAGATATATTGGGAATAGAACCCACATCTAATAATTTTTCAAATATACCTTACTACTTGAAGGCAGTTTTGTAATAGTTTTAATTGACCTATGTTTCCACTGCAACTCTTACACAATATTAGGTATGAACTTTTTCATTTGCAACATCAAATCAGTGCTCAGTTCAGACCTTGACACATTTTGCACCGTAGCATGCCAAAGGCTCCCAAAACTCATTTTTAATATCCTTTTATATCCAAAGGGAATTTACAGCTTCATCTGCTACTGTTATATGAACATATTTCTGATTATCTTATGCACCAGATATGTAAATTAGAAAGCATTAGATAAGGCTGATTTAAATGTCACAGAGACAAAATGCTTAGCTTATTTTGAATTCTTGCTTAGCGAGTTTTTGGGTCCTTAGGCAATAAAATATTTCAAAATGTACACAAGAGTAATTTTGTGCTTTCTGCATTTTATCAGTGACTGAACTGTCAAAAGTATTTACTTGTGAACAATGTGAAGCAACACTATCTTTGAGTAGTTTTATTGTTTTGAAAGTTTTACAAATTTAAAATATAATTTCTCATTCTTTCCAGTAGCTGTGCTTAAAAAATACAAACACTATATAATCAGAAAACATACAATACAGTATGTACTTAATTTTTTCAAAATTGTCTGTGATAGGCTGGTGTGACAGGTTGTAATATAGAATGACTGGAAGGTGAGAAAAAGAAAATTCTTATGATAATATTGATAACACTAAGATATATAATGGTTATCATCACTTAAATATGTAAAAACTACTGTCTCAGCACAACCTGGTAGGGACAAAGTTAAGGACATCAATTGCAAAAATCAATACAACTGTATAATTGATTTATACTCACTTCTATAATAGTACTAACTTATTTATTTAGTTACTTATTGGTACTAGAAATCAAGTCCAAGGCCTTTGCACTAGGCTACATCACCAGGCCTTTTTTTACTAAATTACGGTTAGGTTTGCCCAGGCTGGGCACGAACTTGTAAATCTTCCTGCCTCAGGCTCCGGGGTGCTTGCATTTCAGGTCTGTGCTGCCAGACCCAGCTAGTAATATCGATTTTTAATTTCAGAAATTTAAATACATACATTTAGAGCAAATAGAAATAGCAAAGACATTTCCAAAAACAGAATTAGCCAAAAGAGCTTACATGATTTATAGTAAGCTGATTTTCTACACAGAAGTCAACACCAGAAAGTAAAACATACAATCATGTCCTCTCTTCAAATTATTTCAAAGCACCTAATACTACCACTCCAATAAACAAAAGTATATAAATCTTTTTATGACTACATATAACAGCATAAACTTTTATTTTCATTTCTTCCTTCTTCCCCTTGAAAACTCGTCTTTAACATTCATCTTTAGTTCCTAGGGCAACTATTTTGTTCAGTCAAAATAAAAAAATCTAAAATATAAGGCATATACAGACAGCCACTAGTTATTAATACTGAGTTCATACTCATAGAAAATTTGTCTGTATTGTAAACTGGATGGCATGTGACGTACAGCATGTGAGTCTTCCCGTGTAATGAAATAAAGAAAAGATCAGGAAACCAGATTATTTTATTAAAGTATTAAAAATGGTCTTCTTTTACAAAGAAACCAAATAAAATCTGACATAAGAAAAAGGTTTTATCCCAGTTCTTTTCACTAATTTATACTTTTCTTCCTGTATACTTTATAGGTACTTGAGAACTTACTAACTACTGAATTTCCTAACGCATTTGGGGAAAAATACGGTTTAAATCTAAGTATAAAAAAGGACAGGAAATTAATTTGTGAGAGCTCCAAGAAAATTTTCCTGCAGACTAACTACGTTTTTTTAAGCTACCTACATTAGTCCTGTGGATGTTTATATAACTCATTTCTGTATCCAGCTCATTCTGCAATGATTACACTAACCCCTATGTGTTCTCTGAGCTGATCTGAAGAAGAGAATATAATTAGCGATGGGAGTTAATTAGTATCTTTCCTGGTGCCATAGAAAGTTAGAACTTAATTGTCTCCTAGAAACCACTTGAGAGTGATGACGCATAGTGTATCTTGTCCTCTATCACCTACCCGCCAACAACTCTCACCTTAAGCCCAAGAGCTAACAGCACACTCTGTCCTATCAGTTTCATATAGAAAGTTGTTTGAAAATACCATCTTCAATTTCCCATCCAAGCTGTATTTTTCTCTTTTCTGTTCCTACCTTTACCAAGTCCAGTACACAACAAGTCATATTTTTGTTTCCCATCCATAAACAAAAATCTTCACTCTTTCTGAAGATATAGGATCTACAATTTCTAAGTATTTTGAATAATATATACAGTACACATAAAATGAGTTAGTTACATGTGTAAACCAATAACAAATTATTTCACTCAAACAGGTGATATACACTTGAAACACCACTTAATTTTCCCAAGAAAAACAAATGCTAAAGAATGACAATTTCCAAGTACAGTGACATTTCTCTAACGCGTGCTACCTGGATATTTTGTAATGCATATTTTACTAAGCTGCAGCAAATAACTTAAGAGAATCTGGTTCCATATGACATGGATCTTTCTGATTGTTTGCAACATAATTTGAGACTGAAGATTACTTTCCTTGCTAATACTGGGGAGCAAGATGCTGTTTATTAAGCTTAACTTAGTGACATGCTTTTTCTTAGACAACGGTGACAATAATTACACAGTAAAGTACATCTGTAGCAACTGAAAAATTGTTTCTACACCTCAACACATGGAACAGTGGACATACTGCATGATACCATGCAAAAACTATTGATTGGCGAACTGTAAACAGTCACACAGTGGGTTTCCATGCTACAATCTCCACAGTAGCCACTCAATCTGAGTTTTAATATGAAAGAGGCCATACATAATAGGTAGCATATGAGCATGGCTGTGTTCTACTAAAACTATTTATGGACAGTAAATTTTGCATTAACTTGCATGTTCACAAAGTTTTTGAAAAACGATTTAAAATAGTTTATGAATATAATTTTAAGACAATGGGTTGGATTTCATCCATGTACTATAGCTGGCAGTCCCTTATATACACCTTTATATATTATACAACATTTTGGGAATCCCTGCCTTTGAAGGCTTTCTCATTTGTTTTTGATTTCTCATTTAAAAATTTATACCAAGCACGTTTTACTTGTGAAAATATATACTCACATGAAGCAGGAAATATTCTGAAAAAAATACAAGTCTGGACTTAAGAAAAAGCAAAGCTATAAAATGAACATTTTGTTTTAAAATACGTAATTCAGAAACAAGTAAAATGAAAAATTTGAATTTTATTCTATGCAACATAAAACAATATGCATAGATTTGGTACATAATTTCTTAGTTTTTACTCTAAGAAAAAAAAGACAATGCAAAAAAGGTTTATATAAATCTCTCAGCCCTTTTCATAAAAACTTGTTACTGAAAGCAATTAACACTTATATGTACAACCACCAATTCTGAATACCAATTATATCTAATTGGATCTTACCTAAGTGAATCTGGCTGCTTTAAAAAAATGCACAATGATATCACAGAACACTGTGTTGTCTACAATACGTGATAAATTTTGAAAGGAATCTCTGCCTCTGTAATAAAAGAAAACAAAAATACTACTTCCATAATTGTCATCCAGTATAAAAAAAGCTTCATAGTCTGATTTACATTTTCAAAGATAAAATGATTCATGGCTACATCTGCATGGATTATTCTGATCCTCAATGCTTTTTTTTTAAGGACAGGGTCTTGTTCTGTAGCCCACGGTGGTCCTGAACTCACTATGGAGCCCAGACTGGACTCACAATTCTGCCTCAGCCTCCCAAGTGGAGGGATTACAGGTGTGCACCACCATACTCGGCTTATGTGGAGCTGGGAAACTGAACTCAGGTCCTCCCTGCTCCCTCCAGTGCTTCTTAAATATAAAATTTTCCATGAATATTTATGTGCCTGAGTTTTCAAAGTACTAATACAAAATGTCTTCAACTGCAGGAGTCCAGAAGCTAAAGAAATAGGACTTATATATAAAGTCTCTACCAACTTTATCCTTTCAAATTTTATACCTTCAGATACTGACAATTGTTTTCTTCTGCTTAACCAACGTAAACACAACTCAATCTTCTATTTTAATCCCTTCTATCTTTTTTTTGGTGCTTCTTAATGGGTCGTACAAGATCACCTCGTCCAGCTTCAATCATGTTTTCCTCCCAAGATTTCATTTCATTATCGTAACGAATTTTATCATCTTTAGCAAGCTGCAAATATACCTGAGAAAAAGTATAATTGTTAAAATGATTTATCTGTAAAAGAGCAGTTAATTCCTGGAACATAACAATGTATCCAGAAATCTCGTTACTACTCTATATATAGAAAGGGAGAATAGAACTGGACCCAGTGGCACAGGCCTTTAATTCCCGCACTTGGGGAGTCTGATCAAGAGGATCACAAGTTCAAGTCTGGGCAATTTAGCAAGCACCTGTCTCAAAATCAAAAATAAAAATGGGTCAGGGGATATAACTCATTGTAAACACTCTAAACCCAATTCCAGTACCACAAACACAAAATAGGGAGGGAAGAGGAAGATGGAGAAAGCATTTCTGTGAGATAAATGTTAAATGAGGCTTTCTGAATACTGCATGAAGGTGGGAAAAGCAGGGCAGGTCTACCATTTACCATTTAATGCAGTGGACACTTGGAAGAATATGAGTGACATTGTTTTACATTGTTCTCTCTCTCTCTCTCTCTCTCTCTCTCTCTCTCTCTCTCTCTCTCTCTCTCTCTCTCGGTGGTACTGGAAATCAAACCCAGGGCCTTCACTCAGAGCTATATCCCCAGCCTATTTTTTTATTTTACACTTTGAGACAGAATCTTGCTAAGGTGCTAAATTGCTAAGGCTGAGCTGGAGTTTGCAATCTTCCCACTGCAGCCTCCCAGAGGGCTGAGATTACAGGCCTGTACCACCCAGCCCAGGTTAACTTTAACTTTTATTTCCAGTTAAAAACTATAAAAAAAGGAAAGCCAAATTGGCTTCAATAATACAAAAGCTTACCCTAATATATTGTCTCATAGTTAGTCTAACTAGACCCTTGAAATCAAAACCATAATACTTACTTCCTTTTGAGATGTAGGCAGATTTTTCCAGGTTTGAACTACAGACTTCAACCTTTCCTGTAAAACAATATATTTTTAAGAAGTACACCAAAACTCAGGCATTAGCAGCATGGTGGCACACGTCTATAATCCCAGCACTCTGGGAAGCCAAGGCAGAAGGAACTCCACGTTCTAGCCCAACCTGGGCAACTTAGCAATTTAGTGACACAGAGTCAAAATTTATAAATAAATTTTAAAAATGGATGGATGGATGTATGGATGGATGGGAATGTAAAACAGTACAAAGGACCTAAGTTAAACCTCAGTACTGCAGGAAAAAAAGTGAAACTATAAATGATATCAACAACTACAACAAAAGTTCCATCATTTAACATTTTTTGTTTCTAAACAAAAACTATCAAGCTGTTTCTCTGCAGCTTTAGTTTTATTCAAAATTTGTGTCTGTGTATTTAGGTACAGGCACAGAAATACAGTCTCTAATTTTACTTAGCGGAATTTAATTATAAAACCCAGAAAAGGTCATCTTACCTCCTTTAGGCTTGGTTCTTCATCTACAAAACTAGTGGGATAGAAAGTTGTTTATTTTTTCTCCCTCCTAAAACACCACTAAACAAAGAATTTTTTATTTATTTATTTTTACAGTATCAAGGATCAAACTTGGGGTGGTCAACTGCATTCCCAGCCCTTTTTATTTATTTTCAGACAAGGTCTTCCTTAGCTGCCCAGGCTCAAACTTGCAATCCCTTTGCCTCACCTTCCTGAACAGCTGGAAGTACAAGTGTGTACCACCATGGCCAGTATAAGTAAGATTTAAAGTATAAATGCATATGGACAAAATCAACAAAAGAGAACACTACTTACACAAAAATTTGGAAAGTAAAAAGGAGCCAGAGAGAAATGGTAAATAATTAACTGACAAGAATGCTAATTGCTAAGGGCAGTATGGAAACCTTAAAGGAACTTGACTAACGATACAGAATTCCAAACATTACAGACAATGGCAGCACCAATTAGGTATTAAACAGAGGAGAAAGTAGCAACCCTTAATGCTCTGAACCAATGAAAAAGGCACTGAATCCCTACAATAGCAATTCTAGGGCACTGATCTTGTCAAAGTAATCAAATTGAGGGGCTAGAGGAATGGCTCAGCGGTTAAAGCACTTGCCTGGCAAGCACTAAGACAAGTGCTAAGTACCAGAGGTGATTCCCCAGCACCACATAAGACCGGCATGGTGGCGCATGCCTATAATCCCAGCACTCAGGAGGCTGAAACAGGAGGACTGCTGTGAGTCCAAAGCCAGCCTGGGCTCCATAGTGAGTTCAGGACCAGCCTGGGCTACACAGTGTGACCTTATTTTTTTAAAAAAAAAAAAAGTAATAAAATCGAGTCATCCTGTAAAAACCAACAAAGGTGAGGGAAATAGTACTTAAAAAAAAAAAAAAAAAGAAAGAAAGAAAGAAAGAAAATAAAAGAAAAATTAAATAAAACATATATAGTATTGGAGGGGAGAAAAAGGTTACAGGAAAACAGGCACAAAGAAAAATAAGATGACCAGTTCAGAAGATCTACATATAAATAATACATGTTACTAGAGCAATAATTCAGAAAAAGGAGAAAAGAGAAATTTAATCATACACCAAGACACACAATTAAAATTAAGATGGCTTTATACTTCTTGAAAGTAATATAATATGCTAGAGAAGGACCGATATTTTTGAAAAATTCGATAAGACATGACTGACTTACAACTTTATACTGACTTTAACAAATGTGATAATAAAGACTTTTTTTGACATATAAAACTCAAAAAATTATTAGTCTTTCACACACCTTTAGGGGTGAAAATGCAATGGCAGAATCAGAGTAAACCAAAGACAAAAACAAAAAGCAGGCAGAAATAACAATGAAGAGCCCAGAAAGTTGGTGCCAGGCATAGAAAGCAAAACCCACACTGCAGTAAAGCAAAGCTCATCCTGAAACTGACAAATAAACCTATAAATACCAAAAACTGGTTAACACTGAAGAGAATAGGGTTGAATCACTGACAAGCACTAAAGATAAAAACAAAACAAAACACAAGTGGCTTTAGGTAAGTAAGCTGAGGAAAACAGAGGGTAAGAGGGCAGACAGTAAGATGCCGCAGGAAGCAGCTCAAAAAAGTAGGAATGAAAACTATCTGAATAACTTAGCTAGGAGAAACAGAAAAGCCCTAGGAATCAAGAGGAGGCCCTAAAGCAAAGGAAGAAGCCTGAGGAAAGCTGCAGAACCTGAGAACAACTTGGCCAGGACAATGGGGCAGCTGGGATGCCATCCCTGGCTCCCTTGAGCGGCCGGCTGCTGCAGACACGGGGTAAGCCACAGAACTAATCAGCAAGGTAGTGCCAGCCTCTCAGAGAAGCCCACAAGTACTGCATCTGCAAACACAATGTGTGGTTTCACCCTAAAAGGAAGTCCTTCTGCTTAGTAGGACAGTGTATGAGAGGTAATTCTTAGCTGTGCCATATTGGAGAGTGATGTAATCAGGACACACTTTGGGAAGATCTTCAGTTTGAAACTGCTTTGGAAATCTGAAGTCAATGCCATATCCAAAGAATGGTACACTCAACCATTAATGGAAAGGAGATAATCTTTCACCCCAGTTCTCCTGGTCCCTACAAGTACCATTCTTATTACTATTTCCATCAGGTAATAATAACTTATAGCTATCTAGTTTTGCCTATTAAGTATAAATAAGTTTTTGCAAATGAGTTATGCCTAGGAGTTAATGCACAAGAAAGAGCTGCAGCGAGGAAAGACCAAGCCGCAGATCTGGATTGGTCCTACTCACTGCTAAAAGAAACAGTCTACCAAGGGGGCTGTGAAATCCATCTGACTGCTTGGCCCATCATGCTACCTAACTTCAACACACAACTCCGCGGTAATCTGGCTTCCCACCATCTGCCTACATGCCCAGAGATATGCCTCCACTTGGCCAGTGGAGTGAAGGGCCCTTCCAGCACTAAGCACACCTATGGGCATTCTGCCATGATCAGGGGGCAAGTGAGGGCCTCGGTAGCAGACACTCAGCAAAGAGTAAGCAGGAAACTACAGGAGGCCACAGCTTGACAACTCTGTACTTCCCATATCCCAAATTTGATATTAATCAATTACACATGATCTGGAAAGACCACTTACCCAAATAACTCAGAGAAAATGTTTGGACTCAACATCTCTTACTGTTCTTTCTTGTATTTGGGCTTGTTCATTTTTCTGTTTTGCCTTTTGCTTCAATGTGTTCTGACTTTTACTATTTTTTCATTATCTCTCTTGGGAATTAATACTCCATGCAACTGGAACCCAAAAATAAGCAGGAGTAGCTACACAGACACAGCAGATTTCAAGCCAAAACAGATGAGAAGAGACAAAGATGGACTAGTAAAAAGTGACCAAGACAGAAAAGATACTGATGGACATAGTGTCCAACAGGAAGCATTCAAAACTATAACCATATATGCAACCAATATTGGAGCGTCCAACTGCATAAAGCAAAAGCTATTGTATATGAGTGACAGGACAGAGAGATCCCAAAATACAGTCACAATACTGGACATCATATATTATGACAAAGCAAGAATGATAAAAACCACAAGGCACTGGCACCAAAATGGACAGGTGGGTGGACCCACAGAACAGAAATGAGGAGAGATAACCACAGGCACCTCTGGCCACCTGACCCTTGACAAAAAAGCAAAACAACACACTGGAGAAAAGATGTCCACTTTAACAAATAGTGCTGCGAATATTAGTTATCCACATGCAGAAGAATCCTCCCAGCACTTGGGAAGCTAAACAGGAACACTGCTGTGAGTCCAACAGCAGCTGGACTCCATACTGAGTTCAGGACCAGCCTGAGCTATAGAGACCCTGCCTCAAAAAAAGAAAAACAAACAAACAAAAAAAATCAAACAACTCAGTCTTTCATCCTGTACTACAATCAAATCAAAATGGATCAAAAACCTAAGTACTAGTATAGTTATGTGATACAGATTTAAGTTCATTTAATGTAGTAATGTGATATAGTCTTAAGATTGTTTAATGTAGCAATTCACCTATTTTATGTTGAGTGTAAGTTTATCCTCTCTCAGAGAGGCAGAAAGATAAGCAGCACCAAAAAACATAGAGGAAACATCTAAAGAGAAAGTGAAATTTTAAAAAATAGATTGATATTTAAATCATTTGACTGATACACTTCTAAAACAGTACCACCTGTCTTAAAAAATCTGTGAAATCTCCCCACATCATTATTACTAGTAATAGTAGTTTGCAAAACAGAACAATTACATGCAACATGGAGCACTGGCATAAAATCTTTTTAAAAATTCATAAATATATGAATGGATAGATGGACAAAATTATAAACCAAATCTAGCAAAATATTAGTAACTAGTGAAATGAAAGTAAGTTATGAAAGTTAAATTCTGAAACAATGAAGTATGTCATTATATCTATTACTTTAAGTATATTTATGTGATATAGATTTAAGTTCATTTAATGTAGCAATTTGATACAGTCTTAAGTTCGTTTATTGCAGCGATTCATTTATTCAGTCTCTGATGCAAGTTTATCCTAAGAAAACTGAAGGATGTAAAGGTAACCTTTTAAAAGTACAAACATGTGACTTTCAGTACTCAACTAAGGCATCTGAAATTTAACTTTTCTTTTTCTTTCTTGTATTTACTAGCCTTATGAATTACATGGTTGTAGTTCTTTTCATATGTGGACTGGTGGATGAGGCCAGAACTTTTGGCAAATATCCCAATAAAGGGCTCTGTTGGACTCAGAGAAGAGGAATCAATATTTGACCACTGCAGCCCATTCAAGGAATAGGAAGCTGAGCTAAAGAGTGGTAATTTGAGTGAAATGAATCAGATGCAGAAGATTAAATATGTTAAATATTATATGATTTCTCTGACTTGGGAAACCAAGAATACAGGCATTCTATAGAATGACATGGCGTGCCAGTGGGAGTTGGGGGTAGGAATGCGGAGAGTGTGGGAGGGCCAAAAATGGGAAGGGATTGTAAAGTTGACTCCATATGTATATGTGTGTGTGTGTATATATATATATATATATATATATATATATGTATGCACAAAATACTCAAGTTCATTGTAAACATTATACATTGCATATGTATATTAATAAAACCAGTGAAAAGAGAGTAAAAGAAAGTTTAATTTCTGTAAATTCATCACTTTACTACCCACAAACGATACCCTGAGAATTCCTAATTTTTAAATAAAAATAAAAACCTAAGACACAAATAGAGCTCTGTTTACCTGCACTGTATCGTTCTTAGCATCCTGGAAGTTTTCAGATATAAAAATGTTAAAAGCTGAGCGAGCTCTTTTTGGTTTTCCAAGCACTATCACCTCCTGAATAACAAAAATGAAAAGACTAGATAAGGTTTTCATTTCCATAAGACTTTGACCTATGGCAGCAATTCACTACTATATATTACAGAGCTAAAATGAATGCTGAGTTTTACATAAAGTATATGATTATTATACCCTGGGGTCAGAATTTTTGAAAGCAGTAAATTTTAAAACTATAATAGATTTTGAGTTATTTTCCATACAAAAATAATTCCTTTCCATGTCATTTTTATGATCTCTATAAACTGAATACTTTAACACATACACATACATATATACATACACAAAACCTTTCCAAATGATAAAAATAGTCCCAGTTTCATCCTTGAACACCACCACCATCTCATCAGGCAAATCACCACATGCTACAACAACAACTTTTAAACAACAGACTATTTGCATAGTAACTTCCCAAAGCCGTTGGGCCTCGCTGTATATACCTGTCATCCCATGGCCTGGGGAGGGTGAGTCAGGAGAATCACAGGTTCAAACCTTGCATAAGTAACTTAGCAGAGACGCAGTCTCAAAATTAAAAACTAAAAAAAAATAAGAAAAAAAGGAGCTGCAGATGTAGCTCAGTGTGAAGGCTCTGGGCTGAATTCTCAGTGATTAAAAACAAAGAAATCGTCAACTAATTTCTTCTCCGAATATCCCTCTACCTTTCAAGTGCAACAAATATGTTAAATTCTTTTTATTAAGTACCAAAAAAGGGTAAGGGTGGGTTATGAAAAAATAACAGTCATCCTTTGCTGTCTAACTTCATTTAGTTCCGATATTCAGAGGGTGAAGAATACTACATTATTCTAATAGTTTGAATTGCTAATAACATTTACTAAATTCATAAAATTCTGTGGGCTTTGACAATCTGATTATGATCAATAACAAATGTAACTTTTATTTATAAATAAAATAGGGGTTCTCTGAGTTGGAAGTAAAACTACCACTACAGACTCTAGGCATTTAATTTTTTAATTAAATTTAACTGTATTTGCCCTTTGTTTCTAGAGCTAGTACTACAGTTATTTCATCTTGAGCACTACATTTGCAACTTCATCATCACCACACTTGTTTCCAGGTCTCTGAACTAGCTGGGAATAGAATATCTAAAGAAAAGAACAATTTCACTAAAGAATGAAGACAGAAAGAGAAACCTTGGACTGGAGGTATGGCTCAGCAATTAAAGTGCTTGCCGAGCAAACACCGAGTCAAGTGTTAAGTACCTGAGTTCAATTCCCAGCACCACATAAACCAGGCGTGGTGGCGTAAGCCTATAATCCCAGTACTTAGGAGGCTGAGACAGGAGGATTGCCTTGAGTCCAAGGTCAGCTTGGGCTTCATAGTGAGTTCAGGACCAACATGGGATACAGAGACAGACCCTGTCTCAAAAAAAAAGGGAAACCTTCACATTTGCTCAATTCATATTTCTCGCCCTCTCCTCTCTCAGCCAGGGCTGAGTGCTTCCAGAAGGACGGGAGAATAAAAGAAGAAAAAAACCTATTTCAGTCATCACCTTTACAAATATCAGCAACTCCATGTGAAGATACTTTATTTCTCAAATTGTATCCTCTTCAGACTCCCTTTTTCTAACTGGACCAACAGCCTCAGATTGTCATCGACTTTAAACTGAGTGCGTCTTGAACTCTAGTGCTAAGACAGCGTCAAAAAAAGATGTCTTGGCTTTTCAAAGTCTGTTTCAGAGAAACAGTTTTAATTCTGATGACCATTTTCTGACCATGTACTGAACCAAGCAGAAAAACCAGCACATACCCCAGGTCTACACAATGGTCTCCATGTTGATTAACATTTTAAGCTGGAAATACAAATTTTGAACCACGTGAGATTTTTAAGAATTATTTACTTGAAGAAAAATATAATTCTATCTTAGTTATTTCTTACTTGATTAGATAAACTGGCTATTACCTCTCAAGTATATAAAACAAATTCAGTCTATTCAGCAACATGCAACAGAAAATTCCCCAATACCCAGAGAAATTCCAATGAGGTTATTATAGAGTTTACTATTTGTTTCCTGATGAGATTCTCCCATATTGTGCTTACATATTATCATCAAAATAAAGAAAAATTATCTATATTATAAATTTCAATTCTTCATAGGAAAAGGCCATTTCAATGATACTCACTTTCTTTTTTAGAAACTTCTTCCTTTTTAATCGTTTTTCCTTGACTTCATTTGCCAAAGATATTTTCTGGTCTGGAGTTAGCTCTTCATAAAATCTATGTACTTTTTCTTTGTATACCTTCTGGTCTTTCCAAAATGCTTCTTCATAGATCTAAAATAAATAAATAAATAAATATTAAAAAGCCAATGAACTGTTGCTGGCAAAAACAAAAATATCGTATATCTGACAGTTAAAGACAAATATATGACTTCAGGTACAGATAAGCTGAACCACAGGAGGAAAAAGTGTTTTGCAATAGTATGCACTCCCCACATACTTGTTAACGCATGTGAGCGTCTAGAAATTAGCCACCATGTTCAAACTGCCCTCAACCAGTGATTCCCAATACAATACACCCATATTCGCATCATTTATTTCAATCAAAAGGTAGACAATGGAAGCTTAAAAAAAGAAAACTATGGGAGTACGCGGGCATAGCTCAGTGATTAGAACACCTGCCAGCATGTACAAAGCTCTGGGTTCAATGCCCCAGCACCACATAAAAACTAGCTAGGTGTGGTAGCACGCACCTGTGATCTTGGTAGGCTGAGGGAAAAGACTGCTGAGAGTTTGAGGCCAACCTGGGCTACAAAGCATGTTCAGGACTAGCGTGGATTAGAGATAAATTCTGTCTGAAGGGGCTGGACGAATGGCTCAGCGGTTAAAGTGCTTGCCTACCAAGCGCTAAGTACCCTAGTTTGATTCCCCAGCACCACATAAGCTAGGCATGGTGGTGCACGCCTGTAATCCCAGCACTCGGGAGGCTTAAAAAGGAGGACTGCTGTGAGTCCAAGGCCAGCCTGGGCTCTGAAGTGAGTTCAGGATCAGCCTGGACCACAGAGTGAGAGCCTGTCTCAAAAAAAAAAAAATTCTGTCTCAATAAAAGGACATGACAACTGTTCCTAAATGTATAATTTATCAGTCATGTTGAAAACATATGCTTACTTTCTTCTCTGAATGAGGAAGTCTGCTCCATAGCTCTGCAATTCTTCTTACTAGTTCTGGCATCTTTGTGCCTAGGAGTTGGAATACAATTTTAAAAAAGGCGCCACAATTTTTTGTCTCAAAATTAATTTCTAAAGATTTTCAAGAAAAGTACCAACTATTAGCTCTAAATGCAAGTTCTAGGCTGGGTCCACTGGTGCGAGCCTGTAATCTTAGCACTCTGAAAGGCTGCGGCAGGAAAATCATAGGATCACAAAATTGAGCTCAGCCTGGGCAACTTAGCAAGACCTTGTTTCAAAATGAACAAAGTGTGGATGGCTACAACACTCTGAACAAACCCAATCTTGTTTGATCTTGGAAAACGGACAAAGTTCTGGAGATGTAATTCAAGTTAATGCCCTGGGTTCATTCCTCAGTAACACACACACACACACACACACACACACACACACACACACACAAAATAAAGAAAAAAGAATAAACTGACTGCTGCTGTAAGCTGGTGGGTAATCAACTGCTTTAAACGTTTTACTCCATATTTCAATCCAAATTTTTTTCAAGTTGTTCAGTAAGTCTTAAGTTCATAAAACCTGACTAAACCATGAAATAGTCTTGATGCCAAGTACTTTAAAAAATTAAGAAATAAACTATTCTAAAATTAATCCACTGTTCTCCATTTTCTCTTGTCTTAACTGATGGGGTGCAACTGATTTAAACAACCATCTGTCAGATCCAAGTCTTACACTGGTGTGGAGGTAGGGAAAGTACTGGGAATCAAACCCAGGGCCTTCACACTGAGCTACATCTCCAACCCATTTTTTTTTAATAGCTGATTTTAGTAAAGGGTCTAAAGTTTCTAAGTTGCCCAGGCTGGACTTGAATTTGTGATGCTCATACCTCAGTTTCCTAGAATCCTGGGCCCAGCTCCGAAGTCTTAGATGTGGGTACTTAGCCATGCCTTTAAAACATGTCTCCAAAACTAATTCCTTATCTACTATGATAGCTAACTTGACTTTCACAAGTGTCCTGGGAGGCAATACATGTAAAAGGGCTTAAAAAATTATAAGCAAAGATTAGCTATTACCAATTTAGATATTACCTTTATATCGTAGCCCAAAACGAAGGCGTTAAGGCCCTCCCAGGCAAGCAGCAAACATCCTACCTGAAAATTTTTTTTCAAAAACTCAACTTGCAACAAAAACTCTTGAACAGTAATTTGCATAGAGCTTTACAGCTTACAGAGCATTTCCACACAAGGTATTTCACTGCAACCCAATATCCTAAGGCAGAATAAATAGCAGGTAAACAGGAAATAAATGATTTGTCAGTGGTACTTTAAGCCAAAGCCACTAGGCATTAAATTCATCCTTATCATTCTCTTCTCAGTACGCTTTCCAAAGTATAGGCTATTTAAAATCTACTTTTCATTAGTTCTCATTTACATTTAAAAGATTTCTATCCGGCAATAAAATGTTACACCTCCTAGTTTACAAACTTTCAAACAACATGACTGTTCCAGGAGTCCCTAGGTGTTTTGGTAGTGCGATCAAGGTAACTGTTTAAGTGCTTAGTGGCCTTTTTACTCTAACAGAGAAGAGGACAAATCCTGAAACTTCTTACCTGGGTTATCAGTTTTTAATACGGGTAGCTGATCTTTAAGAAATCGAAAATACGGAGTCAAAGGTTTCTTTGGATAACCACTCACGGTGGATGAAAACCAATTCGAAACATACACAAAACTATAAATAAGAAGAAAATAATGTCAGGTAGGTAATCGCCAGGGTTCACACGTACACAAAAAGAGATGGCAGATGTCATGAAGATGCTGCAGATCTCACACTTTCACCAAGAACACTACCTTTTGAGGGTTTCCCCTTACAGTGCTGGGCAGTGAATCCTGGGTGCTCTACCACTGAGTTCATCTGTAACCATTGGGGCTTATTTAAAATCTTACCCTAGGCAAAGGGAAAAGTCTGCAGGACTGAAGCCTCAGAGCCCTTACCCTATTCGCAATAGCAAGGTGAAAGAAACCATTCATACACCAACTCCTGCCACCCGAACCCTCGACGCATAAACGATGGCGGGAGAGTCTTGGCGCGACCTCGCAGAGGAAGCCGAGCGGGGAGAGGTGGAGGAAGTGGAGGGGAGCGAGACGCACTGGGTCAAAGCTGAGGTCTCCTTGGCAAGGTCGAGGTCGGAATAAAAGGCCCACGGTTAGACAAGGTGGCGAAGAGGGTCTGCGGTCCAGCACCGGGACGAGCGGGCCCTGCGGACGCCCGCGGCTCAGGTGAGGGGTCCTTACCTGCCAGGTGAGCGCGCTCGGCGTTCACAGCCGGCGCACAGCTCGGCCCCCGACCTTCTCCCCAGGGCGCTCAGCGCGCCCCACACGCCCCGGAGGAACGCCATGGCGCAGACGGGCCCGGCAGCGTCCGACACCAATGGCCAGCCCCGACAAAGACAACTCAAGCCGCGCGCGAGGTTCTGGAGCGTGCTCTCAGGCCCGCCATTCGCGACGCATTGTGGGAAGTCAGTCAACATCCGGCCTGGAAACCGCGGGCGGGGCGGGACGAGGCGGGGCTGAATCGGCGCAGGCGCCGTGGAGGGCCCCGGGTGCTCAAGTTCAGGAGGCCCGAGATGTGGAGGGAAACCGCCGACCTGTAGGCGGCGCTGCGGCTCCGCTTCCCCCGGCTCCAGGAGGGTTTCCCGGCTAGGCCTGGGAGTTGGAGGTGCTCCAACTGCTGCGGCATCTGCCGGCTCTAGCACCGCAGTAGTCTTACTGCAAGGACTTGGGACGCGTGTGCAGCCTACCTGCTCCAGGTGCTGCGGGACCCCGCGGCCCGGAGTTTACAGCTGAAAATAGACCGGAGAGAGCGGGGAGTTCACCAGCTTATAAATGCAGATTCCCAGAAAATATCTCAGAGCTCAACTCAGAATATCTGTGTGAAGTCTTTTTTTCTACGTTTTATTGATATGTATATATGTAGTACACAATATTTACACTGAAGTCGAGTATTTTGTGCACATATATATCGGGTCAAAATTAGAAACCTTTCCCCTCTTCCTTGTTGACCTTCCCCCACCCCACTACCTCCCACTATTCCCCCCACTTAGTTCTATGAAATGACTATATTCTGGATTTTTCATATTAGAGAAACCATTCGATATTTAATCTTCTGCATCTGACTCACTTCACTGAGCATGACGATCTCAAGTTGCATCCATTTACTTAAAAAATTCTCAAATCTATCTGTCTTACGGAAGAGTAGCACTCCTTATAGACATGTACCCCAATTTGGGGGGGATCTTCCACATTTTAGTTATTGTTAGTTGTGCTGCTGTGAACATGGGTATACATGTATTTCTTTTATATGATGCTTTTAACTCTTCCTGAAGTGGTATCCCTGGATCGAAGGAAATACTTACTTTCAGCCTTTTGAGGAGTTTCCATACTGTACCAGTTTACATTCCCATCAGCAGTGTAAGAGGGTTCCTTTTTCCCCATAGCCTCACCAACTTTAACAAGTTTCCCTATGCCTAACATGTTTTAATACCACTAGGTTAAGGATCATGCTTACAGCAATATGACAATACAGATTTTTTTTCCTTTGAGACGTGATTTTGCTCTGTAGTCTGGGCTAGTCCTGAACTCACTGTTTTCCCTAGGCTGGCCTCAAACTCATAGCAGTCCTCCTGCCTCAGCCTCCCAAGCGCTGGAATTACAGCATGCACCACCACATCCACCTCCATATAGTTTTTAATGTGATGTTGGGGAATGAGCCCAGGGCACTGAGTATGCTACATAAAGCGCTTTGACCACTGAGATAAGTACCCAGCCCCACCAACACAGATTCAGACTGCCCTCCTATCTTCCCATCTACTGCAAAGCCTTTAAACTTGACCTGATTAACATGAGCAGGGGACACTTTGGCTACTTTTCTGCAGATTGGATTTCTGTTCCCACTACTAATGTTATCATATTGTCCTATGACTGTCACTTCCCCCGAAGATTCAATTTCCCATCTACAAATGAGAAGGGACTAGTTGTTTCCCAAAAAAATCCTGAGAACTTATGACAAGTACACCTTGAAGTATCAATTGATGTGATATACAAGTTTGGATCTGTGTGGTAAACACACCATTTTCTGTTTAGGAAATGGCATGAGAAAGATTAGGAAGACCTAAAACTATCCAAGAGTCCTACCAACTGTTAGATACCAGTTATTTTAAAAGATAAGCACCTCCTGAGGCAGCCTTCCTTCTGTCGGGTATCGGTGACTGTTAAAGGCTTGCTGCCCGTGTAACATCTGGCGAAGCCATCTGCCTGTGGTAACTGCCAAACATCGGCCCTCTGCAGCTTCATAGAACTAAGCCCACTTCTTCTTTTAAGGGGTAAACAATTTTCACCACTTTCCTTTTTACAAACTCTCAGGGCTAAAAGAGACCTTTCAGGTCACCTATTCAAACCTCCCATTGTCATGGAATACCAAGGAGGTTTTGTTAGATAGGAGAATAGGTCATATAGTAATAAAAATGGGGGGGGGGAAGAGAAAAGGTTAGGACAAGTAGGATGCTCCAGTGTCCATGAGAACATAGGTGGAATCAAGGTGGAGTCAAGGTCCCAGCCCTTCCTGGGAACAATAAAAGAGAAGTAGCTAAGACAGGCGTCTTGTCCTCCCCCTCCCAGTTTCTTCTAGATCCTGACATCAGGCAGAGCTAGCAGTAACAATTTCTTTGTGTGTTTTATTGGGGGGGGGTGGTATTTATTTTTATTCTGGACATATCCTTCATACACGACCCCAGACTTAGGGAGATAAACTGTAATGGCAGAAGCAAAGTATTAATAGCAATCACAATGCAGTGATAAGTGAAGGTTTCGTATAAGATAGAATTCCTCATAATTTGAGCTGGGGGTATAGCTCAACAGTTAAAGTGCTTGCCTAGGAAGGGTTTGAGTCCCCACACCACATGAACTAGTCCTGGTTAAGGTCAGTCTGAGGTATGCACTCAATTCAGGGCTATCCTGGACTACAGTGTGAGATTCAATCTTTAAAAATAATCCTCATAATTACATTTAAGATCATATCTAAAACAAGTTGTTTCTCCTAGGTTTTCCTAGACTGTTCCTCTTCCAGATGATTGATGGATATTTTAAAAATCTTTCTTGCTTTCAAGTGTCATTTCAAAAACTCTTGTGGTACAGTCCTTATCAAATTGGTCACATTTCTGTTTTCATGAGATTCCAATCATCTTTAAAATTCATTTGAGTCACATTGATACTTTTCTTCTTTATATGTTCTACTGTAATTTGGTATAGGCTTTTGATTGTTTTATAAATAATGTCTTCTTAGATCATTTAAAATCTGGGTGACAAAGTTTCATTATCTTTCTCCAGTTATCTTTTAGAATTATCAGATTACAAGCTCATAAAACACTGCCCCCAAGACTAATGAGGCCAGCCTTGAGGCCAATCCCTGGACTTCCGCTGTTCCCTGTGCCTGTGCTGACATCAAGGCTCATGGGCCTTTTGGAAGGGAAACCTACAGCATGAGCCAAGCACACTGCATGCTGCTCTTGCATGGGGAGAGGACACTGCCAGCCGTCCCTGGGGCTGATGAGTCTGCACTCATTTTTATTTTTCATTTGTACACTTGCTTTTTATTGTTTTTGTTGTGATGGTGGCAATGGCAGTACTGGGATGGAACCCAGGGCCTTTGCACTGAGTTACATTCCTAACCATTTTTGCTTTTAATTTTGAGATGGGGTTTTGCTAAATAATTTCAGGCTAGACTTGAACCTACCTACTGTTTCAGCCTTCCACAATACTGGGATTACAAGTGTGAGCTACCATACCTGGCTTTATCTTTTTCTTCTTGGTTCTGTAAATACCTTCATCATCTACAGGGCAATAGCACTCTCTCTTTCACTGGGAAGGAGGAAATGGAGCAGACTTCTCAACATATCACATCCACTCAGAGCCTTCTGCACTGAGGTACATAGTTTCTAATGGGATAATGAACACATACTGCACACCTAGCCCATCAGGCATGGCAAGGTCCGGGCCACCCGGTGACACAATTCCTTCCTCCAGCAGTCTCCAAGCCTCACTGATGATAGCATCCTGCAGACGGTTTAGGATGAAGTCATCAGCCTCCCTCAGGATTTGCACAGGGACTGTCCAACCTTCCTCATCAAGGCATGGGTTCTGTCCATCACTGCCAGGGCCATCTCTGGGTGAGGGACCAGCTCAACCATCAGGGTGTAACACGGCAGGCTCATAGACTGAGCCACGATGTGTTGCTTCATGTGCACCGAACCTGCAAACAGTGTGGAAGGCAGGAGACAGGAGCTTGACATGTGTAGCATGACATGATCAGTTGTCCAGGATGTGATCTAGCTGGGCAAAAATTTTCTGATTCAGTTCTAGTTTTTCGGGAGCCCATTCAGTTTTAGAAGGTCCCCGTCCGTTTGTGGGCAGCTGGGAATGGTGGAAGCACATGGCAGAGATTTAGCTGTTCATGGCTTGGCAAACAGAAGCCCAGAGAGGGAGGTAGTGATACTTTTCTTGTAAATGTAGTATTTACCTAAAAAAGTAACTCTACCTACTTACCCAAACTGTCTTTGAACAGAAAGACATGTCTTCACTTACATTACTTTATAAAACAAAGAGGACAGCCTTCCTCAGGGTTCTGTCTCTTTGTTCTTCAATTCATACACTTTCATCCTTTCAGCCATTAGTTGCATCCTCACAATTCCCTTATTTCCTATCAAACCCAGACCTCTCCTTTTGTCTGTACCCACATAACCTCTGTCTTCTGAATGCCTTCACCATTATGCCTCAAGTGTACTGCAACATTTTCTTGAATAAAATTCTCTCTTTCCCCTTTCTTGGGCTTTTTCTTATTAAAAGGCATCCATTTTTCATTTCAAGCATCCAAATCAATAACTTTATTTGAGACAGGGTCTTGCTCTGTTGTCCAGACTGGCTCTGAAACCACTCTGGATGCCAGGCTGGCTTTGAGCTCATGGCAGTCCTCCTGCCTCCGCCTCTCTAGGGCTGGGATGACAGCTGTGCGCCATCATGTCGGCCTTATGTGGTGCTGGGGAACCCACTCAGGGCCTGCATTCACTCTTGTAGTGTATATTCCTCCCTCTGGAGCCCATGGCCATCGCTTTTGTTCAGGCCTGTAATATGTTCATAAATCAGCTCTAAGAAAGAAAGAAAGAAAGAAAGAAAGAAAGAAAGAAAGAGTGAGCCTCCCTCTGGGGTGTTTGCCCCGCTATATGATGCAAGTTCTCCCACCTGGGTGGATCTCCAGCTACCTACTTGAAGTCCCTGAATCTGCAAGTGAGAACAGAATGAGCGTTAAGTGGACTTGAGCCGTGTGGGCTGACTGCTGTGATGCCACGGGCTCAGGCACTGTCATCTTTCCACAAACTCTTACAGTAATTTTCCTGCCTCTAGTTTACTTAGCTCCAAACCATATACCATAATCACAGACTCATTCTTCCTAAAATGCATATGTACATATTCATTAAGTGTGCAGTGAGTGCTACTCTTGGCAGGCCATGATCCGTTCCTATACTGCAAACTTTCAGTGGCTGCTGATTACTAGCAGAATCGAGTTCAAATTCTCAATACATGGCATACAAGTCCTCTCTACAGTGGCTTTTCCCCTCTTCTGTAGCAGTGTTCCCCAACCTTTTTGACACCAGCGACCAATTTAGTTGAAGACTGTTTTTCCAAGGAACAGGGCTGCTGGGAGATTTATTTGTTAAGCAGTAGGGTGTTGGAGAAAGCTTTGAATGACAGCAGGCACCAGCAGCAGCAGGGTGATGTTGCAGGGACCGAAGTTCTGCCTGGTGACATCAGCAGGGGCATTAGAACCTAACAGGAGGTGCTGGGGAGGCGGAGCCTTGCTTGCTGCTGGTCTGTCTTGGTGGCAGGGTCTTTCCAAGGCCTCTGACCAGTACCTGTCCACCACCGGGAGCTGGGGACTCCTGCTCTATAGCTTTATTGCCACTTCATCTTTCTTGAAATACTTATGATTTAAATACTTCTTCTGGTTTGATAGACACATCAGACTACTTCATTTGCCATTGAGTTTACGATTGCTTTCTCGTCTGATATGCCAAAGTGATGAAAATTATTCAGTAATGACACAAGTTTAAGAGGAAAACAGATCTGGGTTCAAATTCTACTCTTACACTCACCAGTTGTACCATCTTGACAGTAACCATCTCTCTGATGCAGTTTATAAAATGGAAATAATATTGATTCTTTAGGCCTGTTGTGAAAATTCATAGAGTGTGTAAAATGTGAACAGAGATCCGTGTACATACATAATAACCAGCATTGCTCCACTTTCCAATCGAACTTTTCACATATTAAAGTTCGCAGTGTTTGAGCAGAAACACGGGAGCAGCTGAGGAAAAATTACAACATCCCCTTAAGTTGAAATCACATTTTCAGAACATTTTTATGTAATTTTAATTAAGATTTATAAATTAAAAAGTTGCTGTCATGATCATTTCCCCCAAATTCCAGATTGAAAAAAAAATGAACTTCAGAAGGCCTAAGTTGTGATACTTCAGTAGTTAGGCATGTACATGAGAATCTGGACTTCCGCTTTCTGGTCCTGTGCTTTTCCCATTGTATCAAACCAATCCTCGGACTTAGTCAACATACTTCATTCCAGCCTGAGTTATCTTCCTTCAATCTCCTAGTGTGTGAGCCTGTACCACTTACTATGGCTGACCATATACTACTCTTGTTTCTAATTTTTTCTATGTATGTATTCCCCTCCCCTCCCTTTTTGAGACAAGGTCTTGCTCTGTAGCCCTGGCTGGTCCTGAACTCACTATATAGCTCAGGCTGGCCTTGAGCTCATAGAAATCTTCCTGCCTCAACCTCCCAAGTGCTGGGATATCAGGCATGTGTCCCCACACCCGGCTTTATCTGGTGCGGGGGAATCAAACTCAGGGCCTTATGCTTTAACCCCTGTGCCATTCCTCCTTATTCTCCCCTCACTTAAGAGGTGACAAGTTATTTAAGAATAGAACTAGCTTCCTTCTAATACCCTTTAAAACTTAGCATAGTACAGTAAGCATTATAGTTAGAGGCAAAAACATCTGGACAGATAGATGGATAGATGTTAGATAGACCAGAAGAGGCAGGGTGGGGCCATAGCTCAGGGATTAGAGCACTTGCCTGGGTTCAATCCCCAGCACCAAATAAAAGATGGGTGTGGTGGGGCACACCTGTAATTCCAGCACTTGGGAGGCTGAGGCCTGTGGATTGCTAAGAGTCCAGAGTCAGCCAGACTTCCTTCCATAGTGAGTTCAGGATTAGCCTGAACTAACCAAAGTAAGACTGTCTCAAAAAAAAGAAAAAGAAAAAAAGAGGAAAAAGAAAAAAGAATAAGAAAAAATAAATTGATGACAAAATTAGCCTGTGCACAAATTATTTTTAGAAATTTGGACCCATAAAAACTAGCAATTTCCTGTTACGAGTGTTATTTGGCAACAGAAGGGGTAGTTAGACTGTACATTTGAATGTCACACTAGTGGTTAGTTAATGCCTGCATATTGGTAAAGCAGAAAGCAGCACCAGTAAACAGCAGAAGTGGCCAAAGATCTTTGTAATTCTCTGCTGAATATAATTCTTTTTGAATAATGCAGTTAGATTCAGGATCATTCAAATGAAGGGAAAATATTACTAAAAGAAAAAACAGCCATGCTTTCATAACAGATAGATAATTTAGCTACAACAGGAGGAACACTGTAATAGGTCTTGCACAATACACTGGTGTGATTCTGCATCAGGTAGGGCAACACATAACACCAGCACACTGAGAGGCAGAGGCAGGAGGAAGAGGATCATGCGTTTGAGCCCAGCCTGGGCAACTGAGTGACTCAGCAAGACCCTGACTCAAAATAAAAATTAAAAATGGGCTTGGGATGTAGGTCCGCGTGAAGGCCTTCAGTTCAATCTTCAGTACCACAAAAAAAGATGTAATTTTGAGTTCAGAAGTCAAGTATTTCTGAAAATAAGATCACACTGTACACACTGCATTCCAAATTACTACTCAGCAGCAATTATATAGTACTGAGAAAGGATTCAGGAAGGACACAAAGTACTAAGACATGGTTACTGTCCCTAAGAGGTCACGCTCTGACTGGGAGAACTAAGTATAAACACATAAACATTTTTAAAGCGTAACAGCTCATTGCAACAATGTGAGAAAAATTTTACAATGTGACCAACTTAGTGTTTTCTGTAAGTGAATAATTTAAAAAGTTATATGTATAAAAACAATATATATATATATATATATATATATATATATATATATATATATATATTTCTAACCATTTTCGTGCACTTAAAATCTGCTTTCACACTGCTGGAGTTTGCCTTTTCCATCATACAAAATGAAGAAAGGAAGGGAAGGAGAAAGAGACATTAAAGAATGGGCCACTGGAGGCCAGCAGTTTCCAGCTATTCAAACTAGTTTACAAATGATTTCTCAATTCCAGCCAAGTCTGCGTGCAGCCTTAATTATTATTAAGAGCACATCAAAATTATTTTTAGCCACTGCTGTAGCTTTTCTATTTTAAAGCTGATTCTATGAGTCAGCAGATAAGCAAAAAAGGACAGCAATAATTTTATGCAAATTTATAGGCAATTTACATTATTGAAAAGCCCCCAAAGCTGGATTACAGATTGAAAAAAATCCACAATGTCTAGGTATGAAGACAACATAACCTATTTTATCTGTCCTAATATTACTATAAAGTATCTGATCAATACAAATGGTATTAAATATAATGCTTGACCATGGGCCAAGTGTTTTACATAAAGAATCCTAAGCCTCTTACAATCCAATACAGCAATCTCATTTCTATGGTAAGGAATAAAAACTGGTATCCAGAGAGCTGTACATGGAAGGATATCTTCCTTGTTAGCATTTTCTCAACAAAAATTTCCTTCTCTAAATCCACGTTTGCAGCTTTAAATACAATATAGACTTACCGGTCATGAAGTTGAGACTTACTTCTCATTACTTCCTTTTATTTCTTTTCTATTCTCATAAACACTTTCTTGACTTGTTTAGCTAAATGGGTTATTAATATAACATCTTAGTTTCTTTTATTCACTCTTCCATCCAGCTACTCAAAAACACTCAGTAAGGCTTAAACAAAAGTAAATAACTACATGTAGCAATGACATGCATAAACAAGAGTGTAAAATACAGAATTTTGTTAAGTGGTGACTATGCCTGAGTATAAGAACGAGTGGGTGGTAACTGTTTTTAACTTTACATATGTTTGCATGATTTTTCTAAAACACAATAGTAATATATTTTTCAGTTATTTTTCAAACCTAGTTCCTTGGAGAGGCTAGTACTATCTTAGGCTCTGTGCTAACTTCTAAAAATACAAAGATGACGAAGGCATTCCCCATCTGTTTAAATCTTGCTGTGAGAGTAAGGGATGGCTTCTTTAGAGTATATGACATTTGAACTGTTTTTTTTTTTTCCAATTGGCAAAAGGTGTAGGTGCTTTCCAGAAAAGGGAAGTATGTGCAAGTGACAGGTGTCCATGAGGGGATTGTGTGCTTCAGAAAACCAGACATATGTGCAAAAGGGTGGTGAGACGCAAACATTGAGTAGGGGTGGTCTATGAAAGGCGACATACACTATGCCACACACTATGCCACGGGTCTTGTTAGCAGGGGTGGCAGAATAACCCCTTAAGCAGGTCAGAGGCACAAGGTAGCCTGGTTTTGAACTTTGTTGGTAGGGACATCGCGAGTGGTGGAAGGAAGTCAGAGAGAAAGATGTTGCTAGAGTTCGAGACAGCGGAGGTCAAATTCTGAACGGAGCCCGTGCTGAGGTTCACTTAGCAAAGGCATTTTTAGGTAGGACCAGCGGGATTCTGTTGACTTTTAAGCACATGGAAGCTAACAGTGATGGGTTCTAGCTGGACAGTCTAGTCCAATTCAACTTGCATACTCTGCCAAGTATCTCTGAGCAAATGCTTTCACCACATCTCTCTGCTCATTAAAGGAAAAAAAAAAAAAGGAAAAAAGAAACTTACACAGACTCCATGCAGGTTATGAAGGTTTCACGTGCAGTGAGTGGATCTGTCTTCATAAAATATCTAATTAACTGGATACAGACCAGCTGGTACTATTCACATTTCTACCTGCTTTGTTACCTCGGTTTGGTTCTTCTGTGTTCATTAATGTCTTCCCCACGTAGGTAGGCCCATTAAAATCCTACACATCTTACAAGGCCTATTTCATTCATTTATTTAATAAATATTTGAGCACTTGTGTGGTACATACTTCCTAGGTAGGTCCCAGGGAGTCAAAGCTAGAAAAGAACATCAAGAGTCTCAGGGTTGAAGAGACCATATATGGGAGCTGGAGGAATGGCTCAGTGGTTAAAGTGCTTGCCTAGCAAGTATTAAATCAAGCGCTGAGTACCAGAGTTCAATTCCCCAGCACCACCTAAGATGGCCATGGTGACACATGCCTATAATCCCAGCACTAGGGAGGCTGAGACAGGAGGCCTGTCATGAGTCCAAGGCCAACCTGGGCTCTATAGTGATTTCTGGACCAGTCTGGGGCCGCAGAGCAAGACCCTGTGAAAGAGCTGTGCAAGACGTGAGGCTCTCGGAAGTGGGTTCTGGGTATCTGCAGGTTCTTTTTTTCCTATCTGTCTTCTGGAATATAAGCTAGAAAGTGGAAAATTTGGACCTACTACAGAGGCCCACTGCTAGTAGACAAAAAAAAGGTGACGTTATCAAAGGACAAAATTGAAGATTCAAGGGATTTCAGACTTGATCTATGTTGGGCAAAAAGCTGAAGAACTAAACTTGAAAAAAATATATAGTGATATGTAACACACCTATTAGACTGTTATCAAGACAGTACTGCATTACAGTACTTCTAAAGACAGGGTGTTGCTAAATTGCTTACTTGACTTGAGCTTGTGATCTTGTCTCAGCCTCTCACAGTGCCAGGACTACAGGTATAGGCCACTAAGTCATGCCTCTATTATACTTTAAGGCTATTATATCCCAATTAAACCAGGTTTTGTGGTGCAGGCCTGTAATCCCAGTACTCTGGGAGACTGAGGCAAGAGAATCATAGGTTTGAGCACAGCTTGGGCAACTTAGGGATTTAACAAGACACTGTTTCAATATCAAAAATAAATGGGCTGGGGATGTAGATCAGTATGAAGGCTTGGGTCTTTACTCTAGTGCCATAATAAACAAAAAGCAAGCATATAGTGACTAACTAGCCTTTTTTTAAAAAAGGCAATTCTAGTTTTTATCTCAGTGACAGAATCTTTTTTAAAAAATTCAGATTTTAATATTAGTAACCATTTAAAAGATTTATACAAATGGAAAAGATAAAACATAATGCTCACAATTTGAATACACTAAAGCTTTACATGTAAGGTCACATCTAAAGCATGTTATTTTCTGTGACTGGTCTGAAAGTAACAAAACTGATGATTCTTTAAAACTCCAATCTTCAGAAACATCATCAAACCTTTTATTCAGCTACATTATTTAAATATGTAGAAAATATTAACAAGTATTCCAAATCCCATCTAAACATGGTTTGCAACTATCCCTGGAGACACAGAGGACTTCAAGAAATGAGATTCTAAATCCTCAGGACTATCCATTTGCAACATTGTAAGGAGGTCCTTAGATTAATGCTGAATTTATGAAAAGCACCAGGCTTTGAATTTAGTTTTAAAAGGTAACCAAAGTTCTATTTCTCAGTATTAAGCCAAACTGACACACCCAGTATTTTGATGTGACTCAGCATGATGTTACTACTCACGTTCAAAGTTGCAGTTCACCAGGAGAACCAGGGCTCGCTCCTTAGGAGTTTGGTTATACCAACCCGATAAAACAAAGGCAAACAAGAGTTAGAAAAATTTCAAAACATTTAATAAAGGGGAGAAAAGACATTTCTAAAAGTAAACGCCACATGAATGAAAATTTCCAAAAAAAATTTAAAGAAATAAAACCCACTAGCATTAAAATACAATTTACTGATGTTGAAGGTTCAAATTCAGGGCAAGTGTAGCTTATGATAAATAATATAGCTAGTAAAGCAGTTTTTCACGATACAGCTGTTTCAAGACATCACTTAATATAGTCAACTTTTCAAAGCCTACTATGTACTCAAATATCCATTTTTATACCCATGTACTTATTTTACACTCATTCATAAAGATACGTCCTATTTCTAGTAAGTTATTTTGTGCTTAATGAGTCATGATGAAACCACCGAGTGACTCAGATGCTTTGCTAATGACTATACCTACCACAGACTCTTCCACGCTTACACAACTACAGCAATCACAAGGGCTACAACTGTTCTTAAAAAGCAAAACATTCCAGTCTGACACACACGTTGAACACTAGAGATGAATTTTTCCGAAACTAAAATATTGGAATGCTCTTCTTTTTAACAACCTTATAAATAAAGCATTTTTAGCTATCAGGTTATAAAATCAGAGGGAAGCATCGTTTTGAAATTTTCTGTACCTCCTATAGTAAAACATAGATGTTTTTCAAGTTTTAATGACATTCCATTTTAGAAATAATGAATTTAAAATGTTATGAAATATGTTTTGCAAATAATTCATCTCAGATGTGATTTGAGAGAAACCCAAATTTCTAAATTCTCTTTTACAACAAGGGGCCAGGTAAATCACCTTACAGACAGACAATTTAGTTAGGAGACAACCTAGAACAATAAAACTTATATGTTAACTAATGGTGGTTAATGCCAAATATTATAGACCTCACTTGCACAAACTGGAAATAATTTTCATGTAAATTTTTATAGAGTTTTGATATTTATATAGAAAGTAATTTTTATTTATTAAGGAATCAAGACAAATAGTAGAAAAAGCATTTTATTTATATGGAAAAAGCTACAGTAAGATCTGTAAAAGGTGTCAATATAATATTGCCTATACAGAAAAAAATTCAAATGTGAATAGCAACAAATAAAAGTTACACATCTTCCTACTTAGCAGTGCAATTAATTCACATTGCAATAAAGTTAAGTCAAGTATAACAAAATCAAAACAAGTGTTTCTCTCATAATCAGTATACTGAGAATTACAGTGTAAAGATCATTTCAGTTTTAAGAAATCTGCAATCAATCTACAGGATATCCTAAGACAAGGGAGACACAGTTAATTCATTTAATTATCAGCTGTTGGGTTTTTTTCAATACTGTTCACAAGAAAGAAGTAATGAGCTGACATACATGTAAATAGAATATATTTAGTCTATACAGTAAAAAAATACAAATTATAAAGTGAGCTAACAATGAAATCTGAATACAGATTTATAAAAGTGACAACATCTCAGACAACACATACAGTATTTCTGATGTAAAAACATCTAGTTTCAGCAAAAAATAATTTGGTTGCTTTTCAGCTGCATTGTAGATCTTGTAAGCTGAAGACGCAGATGTCCAAGTATCTTAGAAACCATAGTAAATGTCTTTCTCAATGCATACAAAATGATAAACGCTCTCATCACAGTCTTAGGGTATTTTTGGAAGTTTGTTTTGTCTTGCTTCAGAAATACATTTAAAATGGGTAAAAATCAAAAGAGTTTCATGATACAATGAAACAGTAAACAGTGCTCAATTTACCGCTAATGTTGAAAAAACCTAGATTTTACAGTACTCTGGTATATATGAAAGTTTTTAAAATTTTACATTGCATATTTCTGAGTCCATTCTCTTGCATGTCTGTTGTATCTGTAGGCACACAACAGGGAGATAGTAAAATACACAAATTTAATCTTTTGCGAGCACCTGTCTGTACAGGACTATATATTACACAGAACTAGATCCATACAGAATTGTTTCTACCATTGTATAATTTTTCCTTTCTTCCCCATTTTATTTATACATCTATATGTATATGCAATACATAATGTTTACATTGAACTTGAGTATTTTGTGCACATATACATCCTGGCAAAATTACAAATCCTTCCCCTCTTGCTTTCTGATCCTCCTACAGCTACTCCCTCCCCATAAGCTCTCAATTATGCCCCATTTTGTTCTGGGAAACGACATATCAGAGAAACCATTCAATATTTAACCTTCTGCGTCTAACTCACCTCCCTGAAAATGATTGTCTCAAGCTGCATCCATTTACCTACAAAGGCCTCAAACCTATCTGTCTGTATAGATGAGTAGAACCCCATTGTGTACAAGTATCACAATTCATGTATCCGCTAGTCTATTGATGGGTATTTTTGTGTTTTCCACATTTTAGTTAGTTATGTTGTTATAAACATGGCATACATGTATCTATGTTATGTTTTTAACTTTTTTAGAAAAATTCTTACTTTTGAGATGGTGTTTCTCTCTGTTATTCAGATTAGCAGTGAACTCACAATCCTCCCACCTCAGCCTCCTCAGTAGCTGGGATTAGAGGTATGCGCACCACACCCACCCTTTTTCCTGCTTCATTCCAACAATTATACCTGTACCAATTACTGTGAGATAGATTAATGCATTAATAAAATAGAAAATTAATGATTTTTAACTCATACTTTCTTTGTAACCCATATGAAAATATGCCTAAAATATACAAAAACAGAAAGCAAATTCTAACAGGAATTTATAAAAGGCAACTGTGAATGGGTTGTGCTTGAGCGAGGAATATATGGTACAAGCAGGTTACGAGCAGCTTGAAATTATGATCAGTCTGAGTTTGTATAGAGATAACTTCTCTTCCCAGGAAAAGATAAGAGTATTATATTTAATGTTTTCCAATGATTAAATTGTTTCATTTCTAAATCACTGCCTAGAAAGCTAGGGGGCATAGGTCAGCAGTTTAAACACACACCTAACAAGTGCAAGGCTCTGGGTTCAAATTCTCAGTACCACATAAACTGAATGTGGTGGTGCACATCTATAATCCCATAATCCCAGCACTTGGGAGGCTCAGACAGGAGGACTGCCCAGAGTTCGAGGTCAATAGGGACTTCACAGTAAGTTCAAGACTTGCCTGGATTACAGAGTGAGACCCTGTCTCAATAAATAAAATAAAATAATTACTGCCTGGTATTACAAATAACTATTAGTGCAAACACCAAACATGTACTGATAAACAGTTAATGAAAAGAAACAAACATTTTTTAAAAAGGTAACACTAAAAAAAAAAGATTGCTTCACTAAATAACTTAATACATGCATAACTCAATGTACTCAAAATGTAATGATAAATCTCATGTGACAGGCTGCATGAAGATGCATCCAAACAGGAATAGAAATAAATACTTACTTTTCTTTGTCTGATTTGTAGATTTGTGCAATATCTGGTACTAAGGGGTCATCTGGATTAGGATCGCAAAGTAGAGAACATATGGACAACAACACTAGATTTAAAAGAGAGAGAACACTGTGTCAGATAATCATCTTTCCACTTTATACAAGTTACACACGGGAAAACAATTTTACTGAATTAAGATGTACTCTTACTACAAAAAATAGAAACTTCGAATTATGTTTTACACTAACTGCTTGGCAGGAATTACCATTAACTTTTAGTTATAAACGTATATAATGGGGAAATTGTATTTCTTCTGAGGTTTCAAACTGTATGAATTTCTTTTTTCATTTAAAAAATGTGAACCTCCAAAGTGGTCATTAACCTTTCAACTCAAAAATGCTCTACAAAACTATCAAATTACAGTGAATAGTTCACATCATTTTGGGCTTTGTGCGCATGTGCCCTTTTATTCTGGTTACTGCTACAGGCTGCCTATTAAAAAGGAAGATTTCTAAGGTTTTTTTTTTCTTTTCAATGAATCGTTTATTCCATGAGTATCTTATTATATGTATTTAAAAATAATGTGAGCACCTATATTTACGTAACTTACGGATTAAAAAACAGAAACAAAAATCCAGAAATAGCTGTTGCTTTACTATGTCAAAATACTGATGCAAATCGCTATACTGAAATAGAAGGGGTCATGGGCCCTGGCAATAATCTGTCTGCTTCACAAGCACGTGGCTACTTCTGACGGGCTGTTTGCAACCCTTACAGCAGCCTATTTCTACCCTCTTCTCCTCTAAGATATTCCTTTATCTTTTTTTATTCTTTCCAGTTAAAAGGTGTATCTATGGAGAAGAGCTGACTCTTAGGTGTTAAGGAAAGGCAGCTGCAAGGCGCAGGGGTATGACTCTGCGGTAGCACGCCAGACAATATGCTGGAGGCCTTGGCTCCATCCCCAACGGGGAAGCAGGGTGGGGGAGGAAAAGGGTGATGCTGAGGGATAAGATAAAAACACATTTTGTCTCTCATTTTCTACCTGCCCAATAAAACTTGAGGCCTTTTATATCAAACAGGGTAGATTTTCACAGCTCACATATCTCCAGAATGCTTCCAGACAAAACTCATTTAAAAAAGATATTTAAAATGAGGCATTTAAAATTAAATGAGGTATAAGCTGCCTTATAAAATATGCAAAAGTGAAATTCCTCATCTCCCCACTCCTGCTAGGAGCCACTTGCCCTGATTTCACTATCATCATCACGCACACAAATTAAATGATTTAAGATAAGAATGTAGTTAACATTTTACCTGCCTGCTCTGTATGTGTCAGATGCCTGATAACCTTGTCCAGTAATACTATTATAATGCCATTTTTAGGCAATTCCAGAAGCCAATGGTACTGTTCTTTTTTTGGTGTGTGTGTGTGTGAAAGAGGGCCTTAGAGGTTTGAATCTGGGGCCCTTACACTGAGATACAGCCCCATCCCATTTTTTATTTTTGATTTAGAATCAGATTCTCACTACACTGCTGAGTTGTGCAGGTTGGGCTCCAATAGTCTTCCAAAGTGCTGGGTGGGTATAGACTAACCACCAGGCTCCACTCTCCCAATTAATTTTATAAAAAGCTACAATGTCAGAATTCAAACAGGTAGCACCTGGCTATCTGCCATTTCTTTTAAATGATAAGGACTAAGCTGCTTGTGCTACATGACATCCTGCTGCGACACCGTCGCAGGGAAGAGCACACCCACTGGGACAACCACTGACACAGAATCGGTCCTCTTCATTCAGTGCACAATGTGAAAGATCTTCAGATGTGCAATTTAGGTCAGAAAACTAGCAGTCATAACAAACTGTCTTGACAGTCTATTTCTTAGCTAATACTCAAAACACTTAGAGCTGGGAAGTTTGCTTCCTACAAAGCTATTCTTTAAAACAAGTTACATATTCAAGTAGCTGCTACCAAGCTAAAAGGGTAAATTAAGAAACAATTACAAATTGTGCCCTGAATCCTGCAAGAAAAACAATTTTCTTGAAGTTTATAGGAAGAAATAATGTGGTAATCACTTGAGAGGCAGAAGCTTCTAACCCAAACATTATTTTCCAACTGCGGGCTCTCTTCTCCTAGAGAAGCAAGACAAGCAGCGTGCCGGTGCCGCCCACAGCTCTGGAGACTCTGGGCGCGCACACTCCTACTCAGGCAGAGACCGCGCTGTGCACCTGCAAAGGCGGAGGGGCAGCACGCATGACCTCCTCACGCGAATGCTACTGTTACTCAAAATTTAGAATGACACGCTATTCGTACTGCATTAAGTATAAAACATGTCTTTCCTTTTTGAGTCATTTATTTCACTTGCCAAATCAGTTATTTTTCTTGTAGAAAAAAGTCTGCAGTCTTACTCATTATTGTCATTAGTTCCATTCAATGAACAGAACAACAAGTATTAAAATCTTCTTAATACTAGCTATGACAGTTGGAGAGATTATGTCAACTTGAGGCAATCAGGAACCACGCCTAGACTAGGAACTGAGAACCAGCCTGGATTAGAGTGCGAGCGATCCGTGGCCTGAGAATGAGGGAAGAACACCCACCCGGATGTGGGAGGCCAAACTGGAACTTGAACTGTATAAAAGGATGGAAGAAGATTGTTACAGCTTCCTCCTCTAGGAAATCTCTTGCCTTCACAATTGTCTACTCCAGTCTCGACTTGCCCCTGTCTGCCTGTTGCTGATGATCTTCAGTCTCCCGTCTTTGCTATTATTCTCTGAAATCCACAGCTGACTCTCACCGGCTGTCCTGCAGTCCTGGACAGGAGTTCTACTTTGCGGCTGAGCAGCCACTGGCCACTCCAGCTCTCACACATGTGGGCCGCCATCTTGAACTATCTCTATCCTCAGATTTGTAAGCCTTCTGAATAGATCTTTTTTGCTATAATTTCTGTAAATTCAGCCTTTTGAAAGAGCCCAAACTAATATACTAGTTTTCCCTCTTTTTGAAAAAACAGAATCCAAACCAAAAAGGTATATGTCAGTATGATTATCCTCAGATTTCTAGCTTTAATATCTTTCTATATCTATCTATCTATCTTTCTCTCTCTGTTTTTCTTTCTTTTTGAGACAGGGTCTTGCTCTGCAGCCCAGGCTGGTCCTGAACTCACTGTCTCACCCAGGCTGGCCTTAGACTCAGGAAAATCTGCCTCCCTCAGCCTCTCAAGTGCTGGGATTTCAGGTTTGCACCACTACACCCACCTTTATGTGTTGCTGGGGAATCAAACTCAGGGCACTGCAGTTGTAGGCAAGGTCTTTAACCACTATGCCACTCCTGCAGTCCCCAGCTCTAATACTTTAAATCTCTTCTGGTTTCATCAGTTTCATTTGCCTGTCCACACTCCATACACTACAAAAGCTTACTGCGAACAGCCCGGGTGATAAAATCATAACACAGTCAGAAAGGAAAAAGTGCAATAGGTTGGTTTAAAAAAAAACAAAAACTGTTGTCGGCTACATGGTGAGCTCAGAAGCAGCCTTGACTATTGAGAGACCCTGTTTCAAAAACAAACACTTGTATTTTGCAGGTCTCATTGTTATCAGCATTTTATATATGTTAAAAGAAATTACCTTTTGATACAGTCAAAGCTGGTGACCACTGTGACCTCAGGATATCAAGACAAATACTTCCATTACTGTTTATATTTGGATGGTAAATTTTTGTTGTGAAAGCGATCTAAACATAAAACAAAATAACAGTAACAGTGACAATCCATGAATTACAGGCAAAACAGATTTTCTCCAGGGTAAAATATCTACAACTTATGCAGCCTTGGAAGAGAAATGCATTTCAGGAAGCTGAGTGAGTATCTACTGTGGCCTATCTGTACTTTCAGGTGCCAGAAATTTGAAAGCAAATAATTCAATTTCCCTCCCCAAGAACCCAGGAATATTTTGGAGAATGTAATAAACACATCCACTGTGGCTGATGTGACTGGCTGAGCAGCACCTGGAGCAATTAACCCGGTTTTCATTATATCTCAAAGTTGTCATCTTCTTAATTTGACTATCAGTAATACATGGAAGT